>JANHFX010021960.1:0-18944 GCA_027560015.1 Chloroceryle amazona | reverse complement strand
TTCCCCCCCCCCCCCCCCCCCTTTTTTTTTTTATGATGGACACTATAGTGAGTCTTTCAGGAGTGTAATTTAGTGTAGTACTGTCATGATGGTAAGCGTGAACATAAAAACTTTTTCTTCTGTAACTTTATTAGTCACTCTTGGTGGACAGAGATGGGCAGGAGATGTATGTCTTGTTTAAAATATGAAACCCATATATGCATTGTTAATATATGACTCTCTTTAATTGAGGCATCCCATGGTTAGATAAATGCAGCACAGGAATCTAAGCAGCTGCATAAATAAGTCATCTGTGAAGAGGAAAAACTGCTTGAACTCGCTGAATAATTCTGTTTGTGTCAATGAAAGCAAACCAGCTGGGGAAAATAGCACTGTGTTTTGAGGTGGGGAATATAGGAGCCTTTTCAAACAAACAGTTTCAAGGATGATCAGTTGTGTCCTGATCCCAAACATTCAGTTGCATTGGGTTTTAGCTGATGCCAGATTACAAAGTGTCATAGATAGTAATATCTACTTATGTTATGGTAGGGGCTACTGTGTATTGAAGCAAAGGGAGGGTTGCTGAGTGAAATATTTCTCCCTGTTCCTTGGTCTCTGCTGTACTTGGCTCCATGTTTATGAGGGTTCTTACTCAGTCCAAGTATATGTTTTCAGAATTACCTCTTTCAACCTCACACCTATATAAAAAGGAATAGTTGACTTAAAGCACCTATCTCTCTAAAGCCTCTAAAAGTTTGAGTCACCTAGACAAGCTTGAGAAGTGGGCCCACGTGAACCTCATGAAGTTCAAAAAGTCCAAGTGAAAGATGCTGCAGCTGGGTAAAGCAATCTCTGGTATCAGTACAAGATGGGGGATTGAAGGATTGACAGCAGCCCTGTGGAGAGTGATGTGGGGATATGTGCATTCACAGGCGAGAAAGCCAAACATATTCTGGGCTGTATCAAAGAAGTGTGGCCAGCAGGTTAAGGGAGGTGATTCTGCCACTCTACTCTGCTCTGGTGAGACCTCACTAGGACTACTGTGTTCAGCTGTGGAGTCCCTAGCATGGACCTGTTGGTTCAAGTCCAGAAGAGGGCCACAGAGATGACGAGGGATGGAACACCTCACCTAGGAAGACAGGCTGAGAGAGTTGGGATTGTTCAGCCTGGAGAAGGCTGCAGAGAGACCCTATTGTGGCCTTTCAATAACTTGAGGCTTATAAGAGGGATGAGGACAGCATTAGGACCTGTTGCAATAGAATAAGGGATAATCATTTTAAACTAAAGGAGTGTAGACCTAGATTGGACATAAGGGAGAAATTCTTTATGACGAAGGTGGTGAAACAATGGAATAGTTTGCTCGTAGAGGTGATAGAAGCCCAGGAAATATTCAAGGTCAGGCTGGATAGAGCTCTGAGCAACCTTATCTAGTTAAAGATGTCCCTGTTTATTACAAGGGGAGTGGACTAGATCCCTAGATTACAGGTCTCCTCCAATCCAAACTATCCTATGATTCTAAAGCAATTCTTCCTTTTCTTAGAACAGCAGAGAGAAAGATGTTTATTATTGTATCAACTTTCCTGGTTTCTTGTTTTGTTTTAAGAATAGCACCTGCAGGAGGAAAATTGCACTAGCGATGTGAATTCAGCAACATTTAGAAACAAACTGGGCTGCTTGATGTGGTGTGCCATTGTACAAAAACCTCAAAACAACCAAAATTAATGCAAGACGTGCTTTTGCCTTTTTTAATGCAGAATGAAAGATGACAGAAATGAGGGTTCCATGCTCATTTGTGTAACACCCTGTAATAATCAGGTCTATTTAGCCAATGAAGTGTTGTCCATTCTATAGCACTTCACTTATGGGAATGGTTGATTTTATAAACAAAGCAGCAGAACAGAAGACTACTGCTTCTATTCCCACAGCATCATTTTCAGCTGAGACTTGTAATGTGCTCATTTGTTTTTTTAGAAAAAGAAGATGCTGCAGAAAGCCTTACTTCGCTGTTTTCAGATGTACCTGATGCCTATAGATTGTAGATGTTTGGTCTTGTCAGGTGGCATTTCTGTGGCAAAAGTGCCACAGAATGATGTGTATGAACAGACGGAGCTGTCTGGTTTACTAAGCATGAGGATCAGCAGTATCTGAGTAAAGTTCAGTGGAAAAACATAATACAAATGTTACATAGGTGTCCCGTTGATCTGATGGAAACAAAAAAACCCAGCTCTATCTTGGAGGATTTGTAGGGGAAGCTGTGAATAAAGCCGCACTTCCTAAAACTCCTAGGTTTTGTAGAAAGGTTTTTGGTGTGGGGTCGTTTTGGTTTTGTTTGTTTGTTTGGAGGTTTTGTTTTGTTTGTTTTGTTTTAAATTTGTTTTATGACATGCCCTATCTGCTGGAAGAAGCTTGCTGGTTGAGAACAACAGGGCTGCAAAGGTGGAGGACTGAATGGGTGACTAGAATGGGAAGCAGAGAAACTCTGATGAATTTGGAAAGACAAGGTTGGGAGAGTACTCCATCTAAACTGAAAGACTGGTATATATTGGTAAAGAGGGTCTTTCTGATGGGAAGTCTGGGTATGCAGCACAAGCCAGGAAAGCACCAGGCAGGCTGGGGCAATGTAAGAGCCTCATGGATGGGTGATGTGTTACCACTGCTTGCATGCCTTCTCTGATGTAGAGGGCTTGCTTGCATCTATGCTCACTTAAGCCAAAAAGTGATGTCTGTGTCTGCTGGTTTTCAGTTGGAGCTACATTATTATTTTCCTCACAAAATAACAAAATTATGTTTATTACAAGTTACAGGGGGGTGTAATCTGTCTGAAGTTTTGTTACATCCTCCTAGGTTACTCACCTTCATTGTGATTTAATATATTATTATTTCCATTTTGGAATCATAGAATGGTTTGGGTTGGAAGAGACCTTAAAGATCATCCAGTTCCAACTTCCCTGCCATAGCAGGGACACCTCCCACTAGAGCAGGTTGCCCAAGGCCCTATCCAACCTGGTCTTGAACATGTTCCTGGCTGCTCAGACGATTGTTTCTCCCAGGTTACCCATCCTTGCCTCCACTCTGTTGAGTCTCTTTTTGCATTCGTATGTGTCCAGGAGCTACTTGTTTATCCATCCAAGCCTCCTGGCATTCTTAACTGCCTTCCTGTTTTCTAGAAAGCATTGCTCCTGAGTTTGGCATCTGACTATATATAAGATTAAGAGGCTGTTTTAGGGTTTTTCTTCATGTAGAGAACACCAACGCCTACTTTTTTTTTTTTTTCCTCTAAATCTTCAATAAAAACATTGAAAACAGGAACTGAATGTAGGTAGCTTGCCAGAAGGCAGTAATATTTTACATGTCCACTAGAGGTCAGAGCTTTACAGTGAATGCAGCATCAGTTTGGCTGAAGCGCTGTTGTTCATGGGCTAAAGGTGCCAGTAAAAGAACAGGGTTTGCAGGCGAGCCTTTTTGTGCTGCGGAAAACAGTGGTCAGCAGCACTGGCGTTATACCACTGCTGTCAAATTCAACAGCAAAATCTACTTATTCATGTGATATTCCCACCACCACTGCCCTTGATCTACAGGATAGCTTCAAGCACTCAACAGCTGATCCACCATAGGTCTGTGCCTGCCAGTTTTCTATCAGATACATACATTTTACTGAGCTGCATTTACAGAAGTGAATTTTGTTGTTCAGTATTTGGCACATAACTATGTCGAGGACACTTAAATACACCTAAGTGACCAGGAATGCTGAAAAAGGAAACAAAGATAGATGTCTCTCTTTTTTACTTTTTTCTTCTTTTTTTTTTTTTTCTTTTCTCTCTTCTCTTCTTTCTCTTCTCTTCTCTTCTCTTCTCTTCTCTTCTCTTCTCTTCTCTTCTCTTCTCTTCTCTTCTTTCTCTTCTCTTCTCCTCTTTCATTCTTCTCTTTGTTGTTCTTTCTTTCATTCTTTCATAGATGTATTGAAAACATGGGAGGAAAGATCAAGAGAGCAAGCAGTGGAGCCTGATTTCCACTACAGTTGTTTGCTTATCAAAAGATACAGCATCTGCTGGGGACAGGGACAGGACTTGTGGCAGGCTTTCTTTCCTGCACCTCTTCTTCTGTATTGGACGTCTGTTGTGAAATAAACTTCATCAGGTGTCTGGTAATCTCCTGAAGCCTTCAGCACCATCTGAGTCTTAGGAGACCCAGGAATAATGGGGCAAACTGACAAGAAGCCCTAACTTGAGAATGCTAGGTCATTAAGCCAAAATGGAAAGCTCACATGTGAAAGGATTAATGTGATAAAATAGTTCCATACATCAGCTTATTATTTAGGCACTTAATATCTGTTGTGCTACTATATATGCACTGCTAACCACTATGAGTTACTTTGGCCTACTAATTTTGATCCAGTTTAATTAATATTCATTTCCACCGGAATGGGAAACTCATCAAAGTCATAGTTATTATCAGCATCTTTCAAAGCTCTGAGTCAGTCCTGGATTTTCCACCTATTTCATCATGCACTGAAACTGTAGTACATCAGATACAGACTCATCAATACTAACAGATGTACCATTTAGTGTCTCTAACCCAATTTCATGAGAGAATCTAAAGCTGCCATTTACCAGTCAAGCTGTTCTTCTACATTCCTCCTCATTTACATATTTAGAGAAAAAAAACAAAACAAAACAAAACCAACACAAACATATGAAGGAACTTTACCTTTTGTGAATAAATGGGACATGCTATGTAAACTATGCTCATTCCAACAAGTGAGGACAATTGATATTTCATGAATAGAAACTAGGAGATAATTTTCTGAAAAATGCTTATATATTTTTTAAAGAAAACAAACTAAGAATGTATGTCCTGCTCAAGCAAATTAAGTGTGCCTGGTTACCAGAGTAGGTTCACAAATCAAGACTGCCCTTTCACATTAATAGGGTGAAAAAGATGACCTGGGAGATACAGTGAAGAGTTGTTTCCCCTGCCCTGAGGTCTCTGAGCGTACCACCCAAGAAATGTTCTCAGAGAGGTTGGTCTATCTGGCAGACCCTGCTGTTGTCATCAGTTTAAAATAGAGGTTCACTAAGAGATTACTTCAGGGTCCAATTCTGTCACTTGTACAGGTGCCCAGGACACTTACCTAGAAACAACTGGAAGCAGTAACTCATCAAGCCATTGAAGTGGCTCAGTTTGAGGAGCACTTCTGAAGTTATGGTATTCAAAGAGGCTGAGTCTACTAAGCAGACTGAGCATACCATACACTGATTCACAGAGGAGCTATGCCGGATCTAGGACTTCCAGTGAAGTACTCTAAAGGACATCCCCGGGGTCTGGTTTTGAACAGATCTGAAGGGGATGGTGTGACCAGAGGTGAGGGAGCAGTGAGGCTGACAGGTTACAGAGCTCTCCGTGTGCAACCTGCTGGACTTGGTCTGACACAGGTTTGCAACAGACATAGGTCTACCTCAAGGTGGCTCTTCACAATCTCTGTGAAATGACTTGGTGCTAGTCTGAAGTGGTTACGCCGTGGACAAGTGCTAACTGGCAGCCTAAGCTGAGATGCTGGAGATCAAAAGGACTCGGACAGTGATTTATGCTTTAATATATCCTCATTCATAGTGCAAAAATTTGTTTTTCTATTGCTTGTTTTGCTGACAAACAGGTTCAGATCTGAGTTCAGCAATCACAGGCATTTCACACTGCATTAATTGTAAAGGATACACTTGAGCTCATGTTACTATCCAAATTAGGTCTACTTTTAATAAAGCCCAACTGAAAAGAATCACTACTGGCTGGGGAAAAAAAAATCTAATTATAGGATCATAGGAAAATACAGCCCATAAGGCACCTCAAGAGGTGTCCCACCTGTGGCAGGATCACCAGTGATCTCAGAGCAGGCCTCTCAGGTCATTGCCCTCTTTAAGCTTGCAAGCCTGCAAAGGCAGGAGCCTGCACAGCCTCTCTGGGCAGGTGGCTGGCTCCACTGCTTGACCGTGCATTAGGGAGAAAAGGGGTTTCCTTACATCCTGTCTAAGCCTTTCAATTCATGCCCATTGTGTCTTGTCTCCCCACTAGTCATTGTGGTGAAGACCCTAGCGCTGTCTTTTCAATGACAGCCATTCGGGACTGCCACTTGGTGCCCCCAGAAGCTGTCCCTCCTCCAGTCTGAGCCAGCCCTGGTCCCTCAGCTTGCAGGGCAGGCCAGTGCTGCAGCCCTGGACACCTTGGTGCCCTCACCTGAACTTGCTCCAGTTTATTGATGCGTTTCCTCTACTGGGTGCCACAACCGGACACACTACATGGCTGTTGCCTCTGGAGCGCTGAGCGGAGGGTGTTTGTCACCTCCCTCCCCTGGCCGGCAATGCTGCTGTTCACGCAGCCCAGGGCAGGGCAGGCCTTCCCTGCAGCCGCTGCTGGATGCGCCCAGCTCGCTGCCCACCACGGTCCTATGGCCTTCTCCGCTGAGATGCTCCCAGCCTTGGTTGCTGCAAAAGAGCAGCAAACTTAGTTAATGTTTAGTCTGTCCCACATGCAGGTCTGTTAGTCCTAAAGATCCTTGGCTTTACCAAGATAACCAAAATAGATTATCTATATTTTTGCCCTGCTCAGCAGCTGGGAGCAGACAAATCAAAAAGCTTATGCAGGGCTTTTTGATCACAATAAAGAAAGATCTCCCTATATAATTTTTACTATGTGGTTGCATTCTCTGCGTGGATCTGTTAAGAGATTCTCCTGCAGCAAAAAATCATTATATGTGACTGTGGTGCACTTGCACCCAATTGTGCATTTGTTAATGCTTTTCATACTGCCCTATTAGTGTATTGATTTTTCTTTATCTTAAAATGCATTAACTAAAACACACAACAGGACAAAATAGAGTACCATATTTGTTTCATCATTTTTCAATATTCTGGCCAATGTGAATATGGAAAAATCAACTAACAAAAGTGCCCTCACTTGAAGAGGTAAAGCAATTTTCATAAGATAAATCCATACCCTTCATTTTTTAATTGTTTTGTTCCAAAGTTCAGCAAGTTATTAAGCCTCCATATATGTCTGCTGACATAGCTCTATTTTCTGCAAATACTCCATTAGAACAAGGCTCGAGTTGCTTTAGTTCAGCTGCCACAGGTGAGTTCACTATTCACTGGGAAAAATGTCTCCAGTTCAAACTCAACTACAGACCTTTACAGTGGTCTTCATTCTTTCTATCGCTTTTTCTGACATGCCAAGTAGAACTGGAGTTGTTCTGACAAGAGGACATAGTTTAAGGACTAAGTAATTTTTGTATAAAATCAGTTATTCTGTTCTATAGTGATTAAAAAAGTAATACTTTAAAAATACTCTAGAGATTGATAATTCAAACTCTTAATGTTCTTTAATTGACTAATTACATGTAGGTGTGCTAACATTTACTAATTTATGTCACTGATTCTGTATTTAACCACTGAGTCTCCACAGTTATCTCCTATCTTTAATTTTTTTTTATGATGTAATTTTGTATCAATGGTAGTTATGCCTTACCTCTTATGTCTGTATTTGAGCCATGAATAACATATGCAATAATGAGCAAAAGGTATAGGGATGCTTAAAAATGGCTTCTGAAAATTAATCAGCTTGAATTCTTACCTTTAGAGTAACTTGAGATTAGACTCTCAAAGCTGGCAAGCCCTTCTGATTTATACTTGAAAGCAGGTATAGAAAAAATTGTTAATTTTCCAGTAGTTCCACAGTTTTTGATTTGATACAAAATATTTTCACCATGTTTGCATTGTTGGACTTCCATGAAATATTGCAGGTTGCAAATTTCTTTGTAACTCTTTGGCTAGATGGTAATTTTTAAGGTAACATTTGTTTTATAAAACAACCTGATTCTACTTTTGTTGTGTGGAGACTGAGGCTTTGATTGCAACTTAAATGATACAGCTCTTGAGGTTTATGATATCCTTCTGAGATTCCTGTCTGATATACAATACAGGAATTGTCACATGCTCTGTATTAATTTCCTATAAACTCTTTTTTTCTCAGGTAAAATCAACTCATACCAGACACTGATTTTTATTTTTTTTTCCTATTTATATTGCCTTTGTTATGATGAGAATCCATTAAAGTTCAAGTAATGTGTTTATTTCAAAAGCTCACATCAATTTAAATTAGAAGTCCATCAGGCTATCCAGCAATGACATCATTATGCAAAGACATAAGGTGAAGCTATAACTACCAGATGTATTTATAGATTAAATGAATTTCAGTGTGGTTGTAAAGTTGAAGGCCATTTCACCATATCAAAGGTGCAAAAGATACACATTATTTACATACCAGAGGGAGAGAGAGCTCTGAAAGGACTTTTTACTTGTACATTATATGTATAAACAGGAATTTCACAGGGAATATTTTCATAAAATCTGCCAATGAACATGTACTTAAAGAACGGGGATTTTCCTATTTCCTGTGTCGTCGTCTTTTACTACAAAACCTGATTTTTCATTCTTTTTCTTTCTTTTAGTTTGCTTGCTTTATTTTGTTGTTTGTTTTTTTTTCAAATCAGTGAAGATTTGGAGACATTTGAAGACAAAATGGTAACAGTTAAAGCAGATTTTTCTTGCAACATGAGGTTCCAGTCCATGTGGAAAGCATTTTTTTTTTTTGTTCTCATGCTGAACAAAATGTTCTTTGAAAGTCTCCTTTTTGATAATCAGATAGTGGAAATCGTGACTTCTTCGCCACATAAATACTGCAGTACTTTTGATCTATGTCAGCCCTGGCTTTTATGCAAGTGTTTTTCTTGCATAAAAAAGAAGAATATTTTCATACTTCTAATATCTGTGTCACTGATATTTGAGCAAAGCCTTGGCCAATGTCAGCATCCATTCAAAATACGTTCTCTTTTTGCTTTGCATGTTCACAAAAAACAGGAGGACAACTGGCCATGCTACATGAATTACAAGGATTAACAGTACTAATTAGGGTATTTAAAATTGTGTCATGCATTTATCTAAAACTGCTTCCTGAATTTTCTTTGCTGTATCAAAATTTCAGCTTGATAAGTTACTGCAACATCACACTTTTTTTTTTTTTTTTCAAAACTTTTATCTATATATTGGTGACTTCCTTGCACTTGAATTTAAGTCTACATACTTTTGTTAGCAGATACTATCCAGAGATAGTTGAATAGCAAATATTAGGCTAAATATTATTATTTATCCATAACTGTTGTAAGTTTTTAGGTTCCTTTACAATCCAAAAACATAAAAGGTGTGCCAGATGTTTTGGATTATACCTTCTCCTTACAAAAACACCAGGAAGTCTTGAAATGCAAAAAAGTCTTTCACCTATTAGTGTGAAGTGGGATTTGAAGAGAGCAACTGACTTTCTAATTGACTGGTGAACCTGCCTTGGCAGTGGGGCTGGACTAGGTGATCTCCAGAGGTCGCTTCCAACCCCTAACATTCTACGATTCATTCCGTGATTCTGTATTTTGATCCAGTTATTTATGCAGTAAGCCATTTGATCAGATTTCTGTTTGTTCATTGTTTGGGTTTTTTTGTTTAGTCGAATTTTTGTTTAGGTTTGGGTTTCGGTTTTTGTGTGTATGGCTTTTTGTTGTTGTTTGTTTGTTTGCTTGTTTGTTTTTTGTTGGTTGTTTTTCCACTGCAGTTTCCAATGCAGCTTGAACAAAGTGTCTTGGTTTCTTCCTTAAAAGAATTATTTGTGTATAGCTGTTCTACCAAATAACTCCCTGAATACCATCTCATTACTTTTAGAAAGGTGATCATGCTGCTGCTTCTGCAATGTTGATAATTAGTTGAATTAGTTGCTTCCATAAACTTCTCAGACTCCAGCACCAGCTTTCCTGTTGTTCCACAGTAATAGCTTCGGTTTTTTAATAGTCTAAAAGGTCATGATGGGACACCAAATTTTATGCAATTGATCAGTGGATCTTGCCCAATATTAACAAAGATTTCAATAAACATTGGAGGACAGTGAAGACTGATGTTTCAAAATAATGACAATAGTGCACGATCAGTGAAGATTACATCTAATTCAAGATTTTCAGCACTGAATGGTCAGACATTAACACACTGTTTACTTAAAAAAAAGCACAGTTTATGTCATGTAAAATACTGTTACCATGTTACTGTTCACATGACCTCTATGTCCCAGCTCAGCAAAGTCTTCAAGAAAGTGCTTAAAATGTGTACATTCTTCTAATCTGATTGTTGTGGGTTTTGTTGGGCTTAATAGTAGTCTAACTGAACATTGTTTCTAAAGTCTGCATCTATAACACTTATTTGACATCAAGGCTGTTTACAGTGGGTGAAAGACTAAGAAAATCAGTAATTTTGGCAGATACGGCAATTAGAAATTACACAGGAATTTTTCAGTATAACATATCATGTTGGCTAAACAGCACTCAATTATTGGACACAGGAAGCAGCTTAATAACCTAACTTTAAGATATGCATAGAAGTTACCAAGTGGGGACAAGAAAAGATCTGAATGAAACCAGACTTTTGGAGTTCCGGATTTATTCTCAGAGTCAATACAAAATTGTAGGGCATAATAGGGCATGGCAGAAAATGTCAGAGCTATTCTCAACTATAGTTTAAGAGAAAAGCAATGCTAACTTACTGCTTTATATCATCACCTAGAGGGAAGCAGACCTGAGTTACAGAGAAAATGGTATCTTCTATGGAAACAAAACATAAAACTGTATGTCATAAACCTGATGTTTTTCTCTGACACCCTGCCCTTGTAATATTGACTCGATCTTCTGTAAGTCAGAAACCATATCAGATGTTCTTCCTATTCAATATATTCATAAGAAGTACAAATTCAAACTACAAATTCACTTTTTTTTTGACTGAAGGATTTTCTGGTTTAGAGATAGATTCTACAATATTTGAATTCCCGCAGAAAATACATCATTTAGATTATTCTAGCTTATATTAAAGTAGTGGTTCAGTCTGCACAAAACTGAATGAGACTGAGACAGAGCAGAAAGCTAAAAGTGCCTTGCTTGACCAGAATGTCGGCAGAGTGTGAACTTTGGGGAAGTTTGGCCTAGGCTATTGTAGCATTTGTTTTTCAAAATGTAAAAAAGAAAAAGGGATAAAAAATAAAAAATTGCTTCATTTTTTCAATGTTGGCTAAAGTGTTTCTTATACTTTGGGAGAGACTGATTATTCACTACATTACAAAAGCATATGCTACACTATAGATATAATCTAGATATTATGCCACAATATCAATTTTAGAAAGTTTTTTCAGAGACCTTCTCTGAGAAGTTTTGCAGATTCCCTTCATATGGTTGTTCTAACATAGAAGAGTAATGGATAAGACGAGTCCTATCAATGTGGCATAAACTAAAAATATATCTTGCTATATCTTGTCTATCTTGCTGTCCCAGCTGTGCATGTTAAGTCCTTTAAAAACCCCACCAACCAACGTAATACATTTTTCCAACTGCTTTCTTGGGCAATAGCTTGTGAACAGCAGGTTTCAGGACCCAGAAGGATCCTGGACAAGTAATTAAGTAATGCAATCCCATTGTCAGTATGCTTCCAGGCACTAATAACAAGCCTGTGCTTCCATGAAAAAAAATTCTGCAGATCAGAAAGGGCTGAAAACCACCTATTAAAGTATAATTGTAGGCTATGCTACAAGAATGACAACTTTCTTTCTGATAGGACTTTCTAAATGTTCACAAGAAGCTGTTTGCTCTCTATGATGTGCAATTTATCACAGATTGGTTTGGGGAAAAAAAATCCCTTTATTATTCTTTCTACTCTAAAGTGTATTTTCTTTAAGAATTCATTTGCAAATCTTTACCTTAGTACTATCACTGAACTGAATACTTTCCTTACTGATTTTTTTAAATATATTTTTTTTAAATAGAAAAGCAGTCACATACTAGTCGTCATCACTGTGACAGCTTTCAGTATTTTCTATCCTGAAGTAAGGTAGATTTATCCTTTAGAGTAGTTTATTCTCAATTTGTGTTTCTTTTCCTTGTAATAGTAGACAAAATTATAAAAGCTATATTCTAAAGATGAAAATATGCTTTCTCAGTAATACATGGTAGCATGTAATTTTTATGTGAAAAAAAACTGGGAAAACTGTAATTATTTTTAGCTAGATTTACAGCAATATTTTAACTGCTGATGGTAGCTAATATTTCATTATATAGATTAATAACTTTTTCATAATGGATAAAAGCTCTCAATCTAGATTTTCAGGGAAGAATACAAATAAATAAATATATAAATAAAATGTTTTAAGTCTCCTTTTCTTAACTTCACCTTAATTTAAAGTCATATGAAACTTTTGAGAAGGAAACATCCTCAGTCCAGGAATGGATTTGCTCTTCTCATATCGCTGGTTTACCACATACATATTTAAAATATGACAGTAAACGCTGTCAAAATTTCATTGCTGTTTACTCAGATTCAAGTAAAACCAATTGCGTTACCTGCAGTCAGGGTGAGAGTGATTGCATTTTGCTGTCATAGCACAATCACACCATGGCTGCTGTCCACAGCACACACAATCAGATAAATCAGAGACTGATTTTCATCTCATATATAGAAGCCTAACATGCAACTCAAATTATTTGGTTGAGAGGAGGTGGTCCTGAACTCAGCACATTCATTTGTCGGAGACTTGACACATCATTTTGGACATTTTTTCTGTTGTCGTCCATTGGTGCTAATTTAAAGAATTATACAGTAAAATTTTGTTGTTGTTGTTGAAAACAAATCAGTATTTGTTTTCTCAAAAAGACAAAATAAAATATGTTCTGTTCCAATCCATACATACAGTTGCATTGCCATTCATTAAGTCTTTTCTACTGTCTTTCCAGCAGTAAGATAAGATAATTTAATAAATATTTTAATCTTAGTGCAACAATAAGAATGCAGTGAAAGTATATTTTCCTTGATAGTTAGAAACCTTTATTTGAGTGGGAAGTAAAAACTCAAAAAAAAACCCTAAAAAAAAAAAAAAGAATTAAAAAAGAATTTTTTTTTTCCTTGTACATTTGAGCAAATTGTTCATTTAAAACACAAAGTAGTATTGTTAATATTATATATTTATGTTCCACAAAACTGCCATTTTTGTTCCTCTATGTAATACTGATAATTGTTCAATTAGGCCTAGTCATACAAAGTATTAAGGGGAAAGTAACAAATATTTGGAATTGCTCCTTCATACTAAAGTTAATCTCCCACAGTGGGTACTATTTCAGGTTAACTGTGCAAATGGCCTGGCACTCACAGTGTGGGAGCTGAAACATTCAAATCCGTGTAATTATATATTACAGAATAGTTACTGAGGTACACTGCAAATTGAAAACAATCCAATGTAGTGCGTAAGTCAAAACCACAAAACAAACAAACAAAAAAAACCCAAACCACAAGAAAATGACCAGTACCAGGTTATTAAAAGAAAGTAGAAGGAAAGGAAATAGGGAATTGAATGTAGGAGCATCTTTGAACCAGAACACTGTTTATTGCAGGTTTTTACTGTAAACTAAGTTTCAGGCAATAGCGCACACTCTGTCACAATGAAGGTGCGAGTCTTTGTTTTTTCACACATGATAGTGTGATTTTTACATGGGCCAGTGTGTTGGCTAGCACAAAAGAAAGGTATAGATCATAGAATCATAAAATTGTTTTGGTTGGAAGAGACCTTTAAGATCATGAAGTCCAACCAGCACTGCCAGGTCAAATCAGGTGATCCTGAAAGGGAACAGAAACAGCACTGCTAACAGCTATGGGAACAGCCTGATCGGTTTATATATTATCCACTGTTTTGTTGATACTACAGAGACTGCAGTATCACTGTGATATAATTCTGACCTCTTGGCCAGAGGGACCGATGTCTCTGAATGCCAATCATCTTCCAAAGAATTCTGCTCTGCACTGTGAGGAGGGGACATTATTCAGCCTGATGACCATCAGAGTTTAGGTGTCTGCTGGTGTAAACAACACTGCAGCACAACCTAGAAGAGAAATATACTTTCATTTGGTTCTGATGTGAGATGCGTGGAAAACTGTTTCCAAAGACCTTGACCTATTTGCAAAAAGACTTTTTAATGCAAGCAACTTCCAGTGGAAAGTAAGAATGGTATTCAGATACCTTCTGGATTATCAAATCCAATTCTTTGGCATTGTAGGCAACCATTTCACATAATCCCTTCCATCAAGTTCCAGCTGAAAATCATTTAGGGTCTTTTCTTTCTATTATTTCAACAAGAAGGTAATTTATGAACCTTGCTTCTCTAATGGTCACAAACCTCCCAGCCTAAGTGTATTTGCAGCCCATTTATACCCTTCCATTTCTCTTCTCAGGAATGAAGATAAATAGCTGTTCATCACAATCATCTCTCCAATTCCATGGGACTATTGATTTGCAGATGTGTATTTGAATCTATTCCATGTTTGGGCAATTGCTCATGCGGAAGCCTCAGAAATGTGGTATGCAGTATGAGATAGAGCATGAAACCTGGAGGGATACCACATTTCGTAGCCCCTGAATGATGCCACAGATGCCATTCTGCAAGAATTGGACAGCTGGACCCAAGAGGGACAGCTCCTGGATGTGAGTGAGATCAGAAAAGTAAAATGGGAGGGAGATAGGGGGAGGACCAGGAAAGCCAAAATAGCCCCCTGACACAGAATTAAAAACTGTGAGACCTGCAAGTATTCTAGATACAATAAACTGTAAACCCTGGTGAAGGTATAACAATGATCAGTTAAAACAGCTTTGTTTACATGGAAAGGTATGGGGATGCACACATTACATACCTGTAGGTGTGTACATTTATAAACAGTCCTATATGTATTCATGTACGACTAGATACTCATGAAAACAAGACAAACAGAAAATGCTTTAAAAATAAAATACACCAAATCTTCTTGCTCTATTCTGGGCTCACCCGGCTGTGACTGAGTGCTGCAACATACAGAGCATCCCACATTTCTTTGGGAAGATAGCACAAGAGGAAGTATTATCAAATCTGAATTCAGTCACTCACAGACACTTGAGAATGTCCTTTCATGATTTATTTCCATACATTCAATTGAGAGAGGCACAATTTACTGAACTGACTGTCACCGGAATGTTGTAAAGTTCTATTTGTTTCAAACAAAGTAACACTTGGTGTTATTTTATCTGGACTCAAAAATTTTATATTTTTTCATCACATAAGTTAAAATGTACCTTTCATTTAAAAAAAAATAAAAATCAATCTCTCCTTAAACCACAGCAGCAGAAGCAGTATAAACTAAGGCAAGAGTTAAAAAAAAAATAAAAAAAGGTTATGAATCCATAATTATCATCCCACCACACAGAAAAAAATGTTGTTTAACTGGTCAGTATGCATATGAACAGCTTCTGGCTCCCTTGTCAGCTGCAGCTTATAGCATTGCCATATTCTCTGCATAAGATGAACACTTAGATCAAATCTTGCTGTTGTAACTCAAGCAAAACTCAATATTGACTTCAGCTGAAATTTTGCCTGAATGAGGACAGTAGATATTGGCCAAAGAAAATAAAGACCTCTAATATCAATGTAAAGCTATGTGTATTGTATGAGATGATATAGAAAAACAATTAGAAAAAAATTACCTGTGTAGGAACAGAAAGCTCCAAATGTTCTTCAGTTTTTGCCTGTCATTTCAGTAGCTGTTCCCCCTCTCTGCCCTGGGTTTTCCCCACCAGAAAGGAGTCCCTCTCTCAATCCAGAAGGCTGCAGCTCTGTCACCTCCGTTCCCTCACTCCTTGCCGTGGCTGCTGCTGGCTGTGTGCTCAGAGGCTCTCCGTGTTCTGGAGGCTCTGCTCCTCTACAGCCTTCTCCCCAGCACCTCTGCTGAGACTAATGCTTGTGTTGGCTTGATGACAGCTTCTCTCTTCGATTCTGCTTTTACGGGTGGTCTGACTCGCAGCCTCTGCTGGTGCTACTGCCTAAATGGCGACTGCAAAGCTCATTTAGGTTTTTAACTGCCACCTACTGCATAATTGTGGAATATATATATAGAGAGAATATATGTATATAGGCTGTCATTTTCTACCTTTCTCTACAAATGTAGTAGATTTTTACAATTAGTCTTTAAGCCCTACAAATTTTCTTTAGTTTTTCATTTAAAATTGTAGTCTACTACTGTGCTCAAAATCTGTGCTCAAAATTCTCCCTTTCTTTCAGAATCTAAACATGGAACAAGCGTGTTCCCTTAACTTTAAAAAGCTTACAAAGCCTTTGGTGAGGCTAATCCCCAGTGGGCATAAACCAGCATAGTCCTATTCAAATCAATGGAGCTGTGCTGATTTATACCAGCTGAGAAATTAATCCCTTAGATCTAATCATTACTTGCAAAAATGTAGCAGAATTCAAGCATGAAAAATGCACCACAAGAATATCTTCTGTGCTACACAGCCCCTTATCAGAAGCAGATAAGACTTTTTTTTTTTTTTTCCTCGGAGCAGTGTAAAATAAAATTCTTGAGATCTATGGGAAAACCTAAACTAAAAAAGTAGAGTGGGTTTTTTCTATCTTTCATGCTGATTTTTAGTGAAAAATTCAAAGGCAAGATCTAATGTCCTTTCATCTGTGTATTTTCAAAGCAACTTCTAGAAAAAGGGCTTTTCTTTCTAGACTTTTTCTAGGCTTTTTCTTTCTAGCGGGATCCACTGAAGATGTTTGCACTCCTGCTTCAGAAAGAAAGTCTAAGGACAGGATATCTCTGTGAATCACCAGGGAAGGTGTGTGGAGGTGTTATCTTCATAACCCAGTACCAGGGCTATGCAGCACTATACTTTCTTCAAGATTGCAATGCATAGTTGGGTTGAGTCATGACATGAAAGGGCTGTATGCACATCCCAAGGAGCAGTGCCCTGAGGAGGAGGACAGGTGGTACCCTAGCACAGTGGCATTGAGTGTTCAGTTTTTAGGCTTGCTGTGACTGCTGAGAGAAGCACAGGTCAAGCAACTAGCTCTCAACAGCTGGTATGATTTATTAAATGCCACTCTTGTTAAAGGATGGTTTTGTTTTTATGAAAGATTCTTTCATCATGTTAACGTATTGCTGAACAAAGAAATGAAAAAGTCTCTTCTCTACATGTGTGCCTTACAGAAGTAGAAGTGTATTAGGATTCATGATGACCTAGCCATTATGCCCTGAGGAAGTAAGTTGCACGACTCTGTGGTTCTGGTACAGATTAATACTGACTCCTGTTTCTACAGGCTCCTGGGCAAACAGCTGTGGATCAAACCACATGCCTCTCTGAGCTGCAGGCCTGCTCCTGCAGCCTGGCAGCAGAGACCTGCCTTTGGTTTTGTCACCACTTACCAACAACGTCTTAATCTTGTCAGCTTGGAAAATTGGTTTATTAGTATCAGAAAAACACAATGTCAAGGTATTATAATTACTGCAACACAGCAAAGCTTAATCTGTAAAATTTAAAACATTACACAGAGATTTAGCCTGTGCTTTTTTTCTGGTATTGCACTGTGGCAGCATGAGTGAAGGATCCAGCCCCACATACTCAAGGAGTCTGTGAAGTGCTTCTGTAGTTACAGTGTGGCTTCTCAGTAATTTTTGAAGGTAGCAGATCTCAGTAAGCATGTGCTTATTATGAATGTGCCTTTTAATTTTCCTTAAAAAACAGTAGAAGAATGTGATGAGCTTTAGAGTTACAATTTGCCACAACTTCTACTCACTCAGTTTACAAGTCTGGGAGATTTTAATTCTTGAACCCTATTCTGAGAGGATGGGTATTCAAACTTTTGAAAACATACTTTTTCAAAATTGTGATTCTTTCAAAAAGTAAATTTACTCCAAGTATCTGTATAACCTGTTGTAATATTTTCCTTACCTGTCCAAAGAGTTGAAATCTTTCATTTACGGGTCATAGACAAGTACCTGCACTAACAGATACAAGGTTCAATTCTACAGCTTCTACTCTCTCTCATCAAAATCACCATAATATTTTTCTGAGCAGAAGCAGAGTAGTGGATCTCCACACTGTAACACAGTCTAAGGATATGTGTACCCTTTTTATGTCTTCTAAAAACTAGTGTGGCAGTTCCAGCCCTCTGCAATGGTTTTGTAATGCTGCTGCTTTCAACATGATTGTTCAGGTGTGACAACTCCCAAAATCCCAGGCATGCCTCACCTCTGCATAAATACAGGTTATGTATGTGTGGTC
Organism: Chloroceryle amazona; assembly: GCA_027560015.1. Taxonomy (NCBI): domain Eukaryota; kingdom Metazoa; phylum Chordata; class Aves; order Coraciiformes; family Cerylidae; genus Chloroceryle; species Chloroceryle amazona. The sequence goes on along the minus strand of JANHFX010021960.1, from coordinate 767 downwards.
CCAACCGTGGATCCCACAGATGTACATGCAGGCAAGTCCTGTGCAGGTCAGCAGTGGCACAGCAGGGTAAAGATGTTGCTGCCCTAAGATGCAGAGAGGTTGCAGTGCTCTGAATGCTGATGTTAATGTGGGGCAGAGTGGACAGTCTGTTTACAGTGAAAAATTTTCCTTCTTCCAGGGGATCCAAGGGCCTCTTCTCTGCGACCACAAAGTGTGTACCACTGTGCCTTATGTGTTGCTGAGTAGAAGGGAAAGTGCAGAGGACAAGGGCATAAAGCCCTGAGAGACTATACTTATGACAAACTTCGCTCACAAAGTCTTAGGTAAGCTACATAACTGTTAGATCTCTCTGCTGCATCCTGAGCTAGAGAGGGCATTTAAGGAACAAGAGACTCCTTAGTTAGCAAAATATGAGCTGCCTAAATCTTGAATGCAGATTTAGCACAAACTTGCACAAACACTGAAGGCACAACTTCTGAGTAAAAGCTCAATCTGTGGCCCATGTACAGCATGGAAAAAATAAGACAGTCTTCAGTTTCCCTATAGAAGTTTAAGATGTACAACATTTGCGCACTTGTAAAGCTTTTCTTTCTTCAAGGCAGAACATAATCTTGACAAAGAGCAGACAGTTGGGAGCAAGTGCTAAGCTCAGTTATGTCTTTGGGGGGGGGGGGGGCCATTGTTTTCCCCCTGTTAACCTCAGTTTCTCTGGCACACTTTCACTAAAACACACCCTGGCCAAAATACACCCCTATTCCCCTGCATAA
>JANHFX010021958.1:9027-33220 GCA_027560015.1 Chloroceryle amazona | reverse complement strand
CAGAGAGGTTGTGGAGTCTCCTGCTCTGGAGACTTTCAGACCCCACCTGGATCTGTTCCTGTGTGGGCTGCCCTGGGCGTTCCTGTGTTGGCAGAGGGGTTGGACTCGATGATCTCCAGAGGTCCCTTCCAGCCCCATCCATTCTATGAATAGAAAGGTCTTAAATGCAATCACTGTAAGTTTTTGAGAAGTATCATTATTTAAATAAAAAGGCAGGAGAGAGGGAGTGTTCAAAGCCTTGCCCAGTGGGTTGGGAGGATATCTGGTTTATTTTTTTTTGTAGTGAGAGGAGTAGTACATTTTGAACTTGGTCCTGTATTTGAAAGAGCTGAGTAGAAGAGATTTGGGAGCCTGTGAGTTTAGGAAACTTTGCTTTAGGAGGTGCAGATTGAACCTTAACAAGCTGAGGGTAGCCCTCAAAGCCTGGCCTGTGTATTCACTTTCCTTGTCATTTCAAGGTGAGGAGAACATTGTTTGCTCGCAGGCTTTTCATTAATGTTGAAGGGAAATCACCAGAACAATCAGCTCTCACGATGGTGTTTGAATTCCTTTTTGTAACAATTCATGTAAATAGGTGTGCATACGTGAGCTAGACATAGCTTTAGGGCTGCTGTTAAATTGCCAGCGTTATATGCCAGTTGCATTAAAATCAAACAGCTCTGGCTTATGTGCAGCACTTACTACTTGTAAGAGTGACATTTAGAAATGCCTCTTACTCTTCCTGGAAGTAAGGGGCTAGATGCCACTACGAGTTTGGATTTGGGGTGGGGGGAATTGTGGAAGCTGTAGAAAACCTTATCCCCTTAATTTCTTAGGAACTGTTTTCACCTCTCGGATTGCTCTGAAATTATTATGCAAACAACTAAGCAATCTCTTCTAGCCAGCTGTGTTAGCCCTTCCCTTTGAAGCAGGCACGCCGTGCAAGTCTGTCAGTGCTTCCAGACGTTGGTGAGCTCTCTTGGTGTGCCTTGGACTGGTTAGGGGTGATGCTTGTCTTTTCATTCAGTTTAAAGCAGAGCTACTATAGCACAGGTCCTCTTTATTTGCTAAGTCAAAGAAATACAAAATAACTGAGCCCCGTTTACCTGAATATGGGGGACCACAATAAAGCAAGATATTTCTCCACCCACCACACCAAATGCAAGAGCTACTTGCAAATCCTTAAAGGGATCAAGGGCTTCCCAGGTGAACGCTGTTGGGCATTAAGGAATCTCTGGTGAGTGGCCATGGCTGATGAGATAAAAGTTTCAACTTTATTTGATTACTGTTAGCTACGAATGACTGACCTCAGACACCCTGTATAATGTGGTTACCCAGCTATGAGTCTGTCTGAGCTGACTACATACCTACTCTGCTTGCTGGTGCCCAGTGCAATGAACTGTGCTGATTCTGCTGCATTTTTGGCTGGCAGTGGAAGAAGTGACAAGTTCATCTAGAAACGTGATTTGTTCATGGTGACAACTGGGGATGCTGGGTCATCACATCTAAGGAACCGGTAGCATGGGAGCAAGAGCTTTCTGTCAATCTCTGAGGCAGGTGCTGCTGTTACTGGGTTAGTTGAGCTGCTGTAAATCACAGTGTCAGGGTCACAGAGGTCAGTGGTAGCCAGAGCATGAGGAAATCTTGGCCGTATGTCCTTTCCACGAGAAAGACCCCCAAGGTGCTGGTGGCATGATGTAAACAAGCCCTTATCTGTAGGTAGATGTTCACAGTGTGGGTACAGTGCAGAGAAGCTACTATTGGAACGAGATGGTGACAAAACCACCTACTACTTGCCCAAAATGAATGCTTTTAGGCAGCAGTCAGGGCCACTTGTTTACCAGGATGATCTTTAGAGTGGAAGTGTAAACTTCACAGTATTTTAAGAAAAGAAGGGAAGACTGTTGCGTGCTCCCCTCCTCCTGCCCCAGCTCACATTTGGGCATGCAGGCTATTTTTAAGGTAGCGTGTGTGTGGAATTACACAGGCTGGTAATAAGCACCTAAGACCTAAGCTGGGGATAGGAAACAGACCTGATGCAGCAGACTGGGGGGAAGTGGAGAGTCAGTGTTGTTCCCAGGGAGGGGTAGGGGAGAGCATTCAGGATGTCTGGGAGCAGTGCTGCTGCTGGGGAGGATGGGAAGGTGACAGAGGGCATGAAAGGGGATGAGGAGGCAGCAACCCCTCCCCAGGGGTGTTAGGAGGGAAGGAAAGATTAGCACGGAGGCAAGACCGTGAGAGCTGCAGCAGTCAGGAGGAGGAAGGATCCCTGTGCAACCTGGAGAGAAGAAAAGCAAAATGAGGGGTGCAGAGAAGTGGTAGGATAGGGTCCACTGACCAAAGGAGGGGCATGAAGGTGTGCAGACACTTTCTGGGCAAGTATGAGAGCCCTAATGAAGAGTTGCATCATGCACTAAAGCGATAGACAGAATCTCAGCGAAGAGTGAAACCCCATAAATAAATACCCTGGGCTGAATGCTTATTTAGAGTCAGTACTGACCCGAGAGGCTGTTGCAACTCGCTGTTTTCAGTGATCAGTCTTGTGGACCACCTTTCAAAATGATTTCTGAGCTATTCATGGCTTTTGCCTTCTCCTAATGTTTTCAGGGCCATTTTTGTTTCCAGCAGCAATCGGTTCACCGCAGTCTACTTATGAGCACATCCCTGGTGTGAGTGCTGCATGGGACGAATGTACAACCTACCTGGGCAGCCCGTTCCAGGCTCAGTCACCCTCCCAGTGACAAAGTTTCTCATGCTGAGGTGAAACTTCCTATGTTCTGGCTTATACCCATTATCCCTTGTCCTGTTACTGGGCACTACAAAAAAGAGACTGGTCCCTTCCACTTGACAGCCACCCCTCAGATAATTATAGACACTAAGATCCCCTCTCATCCTTCTCAAGACTAAACAGCCCCAGTTCCCTCAGTGTTTCTTCATAGGAGAGACATTCAAGTCCCTTAATCAACCTTGTAGCCTCCACTGGACTCTCTCCAGTAGATCCCTGTCGCTTGAACTGGGGACCCCAAAACTGGACACAGTATTCCAGGCGTGGTCTCACCAGGGCAGAGTAGAGGGCGAGGAGAACCTCTGTAGACTTGCTGGGTCCAGGGTGAAGATGGGTGAAGCTTGTGTGTAGAGTCAGCAGGCTTGGCTTTTGTGCCGGTGAAATTTATGGAGGAGTCAGCTGCTCTTTGGAGGTGTGGATTGTAGGATATTAAGAAAATATTAATTAAAAAAGGTCCTTTAACAGTGCTTTCAAATGCATAAGGTCTTTTCACTTATCTGCTGAAAATCTGTGTTACAAACAATCAGCATAAAAGAGGTGTTGAAATCCTTGGGAGTAAACAAGGAAAAGACTGTCTAGGGGTAGGGAGCCCTGCCTGTAAATCAGAGATTGTTTATTGCGAGGTTATAGCCTCAAAGCAGCTGTTCACAATAGCTTGTTTTACCAGTTCTACAAGATTTGCTGAAAGAAAATCAAGATACTGAGCTTGCTGTTTGCTCGCCAGCGTTTGTTTCACACAAGAGCCCTGCATCCTTGCACCCTGTGCTGGGAGCCCTTTTGCTTTGAGAAGGAGCTGTCTTTCTCTCTCTTCACCAGGAATAAATCCAGCTCAAGTCCAAAATAAAGCGGGGCTGGGAGTAATCTTTGCATTTTTTGTTTTCCTTTCAGATGCTGGGTGTTAGAAGGAAAGGAGAACCGGTAGAAACTGAGAGATGTTAAGAGTGGGCTTTAGAGAACTTGCTTAGCTACAATCGTTCTTCTACACCCATGCGGGTCTCTCCTTTTATTCCCAGCCCTCCATGAAATGTGGAGATTAGCACTAGTCATGCGGAAGTGTTTAAAAATTCAAGCAGTGACAATAGGAAGTGTCAGACAGTAATGGAATAAGTATGGCAAAATTACAAAGACTGCGGCTATTCATTAATAAATTAGAACCTTGTAGGTTTTTTGTGTGTAGTTTTTTTTTAACTGATGGTGTCTAACTTGGAAATGATATTCTTCTGAAGGCAACTTTGTAATTTCCCTTTCACCCCATTTGGGGAACAAAAAAAAAAATATTAAAAAATCCCTTTTTAATCATAGACTGGATCATGTGTTACTGCTCCCTACTGCACGTTCAGAAGTAAATTCAGGATGATGAATTAGAGCCACAGCCACCTCCAAGGGGCAGCTGGGGAAGTGTGAGGTGTAACCCTGGACATGGAGCTATGAAGGTGGGATCAGAGAGAGTGTAGAGCAAGCCCTGCTGTGCAGAGCCTTTCTCATGCTTTCTGCTTACTCAAAACACTGGTGTCATATGAATTAAGCCCAAACTTGATGTAAGGAAGGTGAAGCTAAAGCATACGTTTTGCTCAGGTAATTTTGGTGCTGTTTCCTTGACGTACAGCCCAGCTCCGCTCTGCTCCTCCTCGGATGCTCTGCGTGGAATTCCCTGGCCACCGGGCTGTGACTCAGTGTTTGGCAGGGGACAATCCCACCTCCCCCTCCTTTTCAAGCCACTGTGCTCAGAACACCACCCAGATCTCTGCGCTCATGTTTTCCATTTACAAGCATTCAGGGTGGCTGAAGGGAAGGGCCACCCAGCGCTTTGAGCGAGCAGCTGCGGTAGTGGGTCTCGCATTGGCCAGAGCGGGTGGAGCATGTTCTCACTTATCCCTGGGAAATATGGGTGGCCGTGGGGTCCCTCAGGAAAGCTGCTTTCTCACTATCTGGAGGTGGTAACTATTGTCTGCCTTTCCAGCTTTGCTGGTAGTTTTCTTCTGCTTCCAGTCTCTGCGGAGTTGTGTGCATTCGATGGTCTTGAAAAGAATCACATAGGAGAAAAGCTTTTGAATCTGCTGCTCTGGTATAGAGGGATCAGCTTAATAAGAAATGCTTTTTTTAAAAAAAATGTTTTTATTAAAAAAATAATATAATAAAAAAAAAAAATCCTTGTTTCTTTCTCTATCTCCTGCCCCTTTTGCTCCCTCATCTTTCCCAGCTAAGGACTAGAGGTGACTTTTGCGTGTAATATATTTTTCTGATCAGCTCTCCAAAGGCTAAGTCCCCTGATCTTCTGTACCAAAAAATGCCATTTCTTATTAATTTTTTTATGAACCGAGATTATTAACCCGACTTTCATTTTGTGTAAACTGTAATTAAAATGTGCAGAGGATTTGACTTGCAGCTTGCCCTTCCCGGTCTGTTGTTGGTTCTGCCTTAGCAGCAATGCAACAAGAGCACACAGAAACATTTTAGTTTTATTTTTTATTTTATTCTTTAAAGGAAGACTCACAAGGGCCAGTCAAAGCCTTTGAATGGGGAACCCAGGGATGCCTTTTCCTTTGGGCAAGATTTCTGCGGCCACAGCAGGTACCAGGATAAACCTCTGGCTAGAAATGCAAGGAATGAGCTCAGCTCACAGTCAGCTGTACCAAAGTCAACACATTCCTGGCTTCCAAACAGGTATTTTATTAGGTGAGGTTTTAATTTTCCTTTTTGGTGATATTGGTGAAGAAGGTAGAGGAGAATGGCACCATTTGTGACCCTACCCGAAACATTTCTAGAGCCAAGTGAAAATTGTTATTGCTCTGTGTAACCCAGGAAGACAAATTTGGTGGGAGCCCAGGCAGGCTGCTGGATTTTAAAAATCAGAGCTTTTTACACTTAGCTAGACACTTTCAACATTTCTTCCTATTGCTCTTAAGTCAATACAGTTGTTTTGATAGTTGGGTGTGATTGTAGATAAAGCTATGACAAAAGCCCTTTTTCTTGCCTTTATATGTGTCCAAAGGCACAACTGTCATCAGAGAGCCACTGCTTGGCTTATCGGCCAATTTTCTCCCCAAAATTTATTCCAGCCTGGTCAACTAGTCATTTGCCAGCAATATTTGTAGGGGGCTTCACTTGCGTGGTGTGTTTGGGCGTTTTGTTGGGGATGGGATTTTTTCCTGGGTGGGGTTGGTTTGTTTGTTTGTGGGTGTTTGCTTGTTTTGTTTGGTTTTTTTATTTTTTGTTTTGTTTGGGTTTTTTATATTTCAATTATTTGAAACTCCCAACTTTTTAAGCAAGCTTGATTGTCAGTAGCTGAGACCATGATACAGACAGATGAGAAGATGACAAGTCTCACTATTTAGTCATTCAGAGGTGGTGGGATTTCTGCCCACCCCCTACTTTTTTTTTTTTCGGTGACCTTTCTGATTATCTCTGCTTCTGCTTTTTTACACCGCTTTGCCCACAGTCTGCTTTCTGCAACCCAGAATTCATATACTGAATAGTAAAGCTCAGTGCAGTTGCCCTTGTAATCTCCCTGTTGCCCTACTTTCATCTCCCCACTGCCAAGGTTTTAAAGGCCAGGCTGATGTTTTGTTGATTAGGGGGTGGAGGAGGATGATAGATATGTGAGAGAGAGGCTCCAGTGTGGCCTGTGCGTACATGCACATGTCCATACATGCAAGCACTCACTCCCTTTGGGGGAGTTGGGAGCTAAAGGAGGGCTGCATGGCATCCAATTTCTTATCGAGATGCTTTGGTGTTTGCTCCGCTTTCTGGCTGGGGGTATCATGAGGCAATGCAAAGTTTAATGGCAGATGATGTTTGCTTTTTCCCTAGCAGACTATGGACAAGCTCATGTTTTCCCAGATGTGACCAAACTGAGTGGTGAGGGGCTCTGGACCCGTTTGTCATTTTTGTTAAGTCGCGTCTCAAATTGCTTCTGCTATGCGCCCTAATTAATTAACTAGTATAATCTGTACAAAGAAACCTCCTCCTCTTGCCTCAAATAGTGGCTTGCTCAGATGATTTCTCATTTAAAACCCCAGTAAGACTGTTCCTTTTGATGCTATTCTCTTCCTCTCCCGTATGAAGCTGGCTTACCCCTGTGCTATAAAGGCAGCGGAGCCGGGCGGTTGCTGAGCTCTGGATGAATAACGGAACCTTTGAGCCGAGCCATTCCAGATGACCTAGGATGAATCAGGCTGCATTCCTCACCAGGGCACCCCCTTTTTCTACACGGATGAAAAGCCACCTTTTAAGCACGCTCACATATAACTTGTTTTGGGGCAGATGTTTTTCAGCACTGCTTTTTCCTTTCCTGGGAATATAGCGTAAGGTTAGCAAAATATTTAAACTGCAAAGTCGTCGCAGGCTGAGTGCACAAGGTTTATTTAAGGGAGGAGAGAGCTATTTATGGAAAGCATGTGGTTTACTCCTTCCCCCCAGTGCCCCCCCTCCGCAAAGTGGGAATGTTTCTTTAGGGTTTGGCATACAGCATGTGAAAGGAAGAGAAGAAGGTTTTTTGGAAACTTTCCATGCATTCATGTCTGCCTCCCTACCCCCCCAGGTGTGAAAGTTTACTGGTTCTTAGGTTTTGTGTGTTCCTATTTTACCTGCTAGGTTTTGAGCGGTATTTTTGGTCTTTTATAATTAAACAAAGCAATTTTCTCCCTTTTATAATCGTGGTACGTTGATAATCTGAATTAAGCACAAATTATGGATGCCGATTAGGAGCGAAATGAGCAGAAGACATTACAGCTCTTGCAAATGCCTCATTATACTAAACTGCCAGTTTCAAAGTTCATTTTATTGTGTTTAAAGTGAAATGTTTAAAAGAGGTGTGGATAGCTGGAAAAGTTGCCACATCGCTTAAAAAAAGATTATATGATGATATGAGATACTTGTCTGTCATCGTGTCAATTATGGCTCATCAGGCAACATCAGTCTTTGATGTCTGGTGTTTGTGAAGAGCTACATGAGAGTGCTAAACAGCTCTGAAAAGTATGTTTATTAGTTGCAGGGTTGAGTAAGACATTTAGCTCTGGCAAAGTAGCTTTGCAGTCTAATATTGGCAAGAGGGGTAAGTTTTTTTCGGACTCAAGAAATTGTACCAGTTCTTTGCCTGGTCCTGGGGGAGTGTGCAATGGCCAGCCCAAGAATGAGACTTGAAGAATGTTGACTTGCTGTGCAGCGTTCATAAGCTTCAGCACAGAGTGGAATCCTAGACTCAGAGAATGGTGGGGTTGGGAGGGACGTCTGGAGATCGAGTCCAGGCCCCCTGGCAGAGCAGGGTCACCCAGGGCAGCCCACACAGGAACAGATCCAGGGGGGGCTGGAAAGTCTCAAGAGAAGGAGACTCCACAGCCTCTCTGGGCAGCCTGGGCCAGGCTCTGTCACCCTCACAGCAAAAGAAGCTTCTCCTCATGTTTATGTTGAATTTCCTATGTTCCAGCTTATACCTATTATTCCTTGTCCTATTTCTGTAAATACTCCATACCCTACATTTAGAAACCCTTGCTTGTCTCCAAGGGATGTGTGATGCCCCACTGAGGGCAGCCATGCCTTCTCCTCCCATTCGAGGAGCAGAGTCAGGAGTGAGGCAGGAAGGTGGTGGAGCTGAGGGATGTCCTACGCAATGTGGGTTTTCTGCCTTTCCATGAGCTTAGGAAACTCTTAGCTATCAGATGCTACGCTCATGCTGGAGGTTTGAAAACCTTAGATTTTTGTTCCTTAAAGTGCTTTCATCTAATGAAAATCACTTTCTTTCAAAAAGGAAAATGTTAAACCAAATATCAACTATTTTTTTTCCTGAGGATTTTTTTGATCTAAGTTCTTTCAGAGTGCTTAGTTTTGCAACTTCAGATTTTACTTTATTTTATTTTTTTAAATTGCTTTACAAAAATCACAGGATGTTTCTGTGGTGAACATACATCTGTGCTGGCTTTTGCTGAGCTTTGGAAATAGGTCAGGAATTAAAGCTCCGGCTTTGTGGTTCTGAGGAAAGCCCTTAAGAAACTCTCTCAGACATAAGAGGGTAAAGAGGGGTCACTGGAAATACTGTTTGACCATATATAGATGGCATGGTCTCTCTTGTCTGCATGGATGGGCAGCTATACCCTGTGCTTCCACATCTATGTGTGAGCTGTTGATGCTGGTGTTCTTCAGTGCTGGCTTAGAAAGGACAGGCAAACGAGGTACTCAAGAGAAACGCTCTGCTCTGTGATGGTGGTAGCTCCTCATGTGCCTTAAGCTTAGTGATGTGTCCTATTGTTCCATGTACCTCTTTGAAAAGCCCCCCGTGCGAGGTGTGCGTTTACTGTGTGGTCGCATCGCCATGGAAACCGGCACCAGCCCTCCCTCACCCGCTGTGCCTGGCTGCAGATGGAGGTCGAGCGCTGGCATCTGCCCTGTGCTGCCCTCGGGTGTTCTGCAAGCTCTCCTAAGACAGAGGTACTGAGAAGAGGGATGGTGGCTTCCAGGGGAGGGGAAGAGGAATCAAACTGCACAGAGAGTGAAAATAGCCAATAACGGTGAAAAATCAACCGTTTTGTCCTGCTCCCAGCTATTACTGTTTTTCTGTAGTTTGGTAATTGTGCCTTAAAAAAAAAACCCAAAAAACCCAACTCAGAATGATGATGGAAATGAATAATTACTGTAATATAAGTGGAAGGTGCTTGGGTCATATCTTATTCCCTCACCCTGGGTCTCCTTAGGGTGGTGTGGAGGAGTTCTGGGTGAGCAAGGTGAGCACTGGAGGAGCAGGGCATGAAGCAGTGGGGGTGGAGAGCTTTGACATAGGGATTAAACCTGGACATGATTTCTGTAGTTTTTTCCTGAAACTTTTTTCTTTTAATAAAGTTCAAAGCCATAGGGAGAAAAAAAAAATAATCCTAAAGAGAAATAATAGAAAATCCAACCTTCTGGGTAAATACAATTCCCCTATATTTGTCCTTCCCTTCCTGTTGGGGATCTTGTAGCAGGATTGCCAAATATGAGGCTTTTTCATTGCAGCAGAACAGGAGGGTAGAAGAAAAATGGGATGGGGGAGGAGGTTTGGTGTTAGGGTTTGTTTGGGTTGGTTTGTTTGTTTTTTTCCTTGTTCCACCTCAACCACATTTTTCCTGTTCTTTGACATAAGCAAGTTCTTCCATCTCTCCCTATATGCCTGATTTATTTAGACCCACAGATGGCCTTTAGACAGCCCAAGAGAGTGGGGCCTTTCCTATGCTAAGGCACCCGTTCCCCATGCAGCATCCTGCCTTCACCAGCTGCACCGCTGCTCCTTTCTGCAGCACCAGGGTTAAGGAGGGTGGCTGCTGCTTTTGGACACCCTCCTCCTCCCCTCTGCCCTCCCAGAGCCCTCTGTGTGTGCTGAGGACACAGCTCAGCTGGAAGAGCCCCCCTCAGCCTCCTCAGGGGAAGGCAGCAAATCCCATTTACAGCCACTGTAAAGAGGACTGGTTTCTTTGTTGCAGACATTGCTGGGTTGAACTAGCCAAAGGTTTGTGTGGCTGAAGGGCTATAAACCTGAGTGTGGCACGGACCAAATCAGTGGAGCTTCAAAGGGGCTTCTCCCTCTCTGTACCTCCTACTGACTCTTCCCTGAGGTTGCTGAATCAAACCAAACCCAAACTAGCTGGTAGGTAAGATGGGCTAACATCTCCATATGTCCTAAAATCTTTGCTACACATAGAATTTCTCTTCCTTTTGCTTTCCAAGCAACCTGTGGGTAGTGTGCCATAGTGTCAAAACACTTCAAGCATTGAGCCATTTCTTTGGGAGTTGGTATTTACCCGAAACTCTGTGCACTGAAGCTCAAGGAGCTGTAAATTTAAGGTATCTTTTATTACATAAAAACACTTTCAAATGGGGGACCTGCTTTGCGTAGATGTGCAATAACATCTGGCCCTTGAGAGGGGCTGGCTGTAGTCAGGTGATTGTTTAACAACGTGCTGAGGGGAAATTGAGCACCATGTGAGGTGAAGCCCTGAGCTGGCTGGGGAGCAGCATTGGGGCTGTCACTGCCTCCCTGCTGTGTGTTTCCTTGCAGCAACACTGCTCTGTGCTGCTTCCCTCAGGGGATGTGTCAAGGGCACAGGTCATGGAGGCAGAATTGGGAGAAGCGAAGCTTGTTCTGCATGTGCTGGTTTGGTCAAAGCAAACTGCTTTTCAGGAGGCTTTGCGCTTTGTCACTTGGAAGACACGTGGAAGGTGCTCGTGGTTGTGCTTGCAACGGGGATCCCTGGTAGCTTCACCTCAAATCCTGTACTTCTGTGAGAAACCAGGTGCAGGTAATTCTATCTCAGCATCCTGATGCTGCTCTCGTAGGTGCAGCAATGACACGTCTCGAGCTGTGGCCTCTCTGCACCTTTCAGTACCTCCCTGGGTCGCCTCTGCTTGCCCTCGGTTGTGTCAGTGATGGTAATAGTTGGGTGATGACAGTCCTGTGAGATTCCCAATCGTGTGTGTGTGCCAAAGCCAACCACAATTATCCACCCCCAGCTACATGATCCCAGGCAGCAGGGTGAGGTCATCACCATGAAATCACTGAGCCACAATACCTTGTGGGTCCAGCTCCAGCGCAGGCAAACCACGCGTGGCTTATTGTCACGTACGTGTGTAATTGCTAACTGGGTCTTCTTGAGGTGGTGCCCTGAAAAGGAATTGCTGGCATTTTCTCTTTGATTAGTCTCCTCTTTAATTGAAAAGAAGTTTCCACTTGAGGGAAGTTTTTCTTTGTGTGTTTTGTTAGTGTGTATTTTTTTTTCTGAATTATAATCTGTATAGGTCCTAGAAACAAAAGTAATATTTGTCAGTCCATTTAATAGTCCCTCTAAACATGAAGCCTAAAGCATTCAAGTTGTTTGGTTTTATTTCTGGTTTCTTTCTTTTTTTTTTTTTTTTAAAAAAATATATCTGAAAGTCAACCTTGGTTTTGGGCTTTTCTTGCAGCTTTTCAAATGTTACTGCCAAGAGAAATGACTGCAGTGGTGAGTGAAGCTATGGAAAAAACAGAGCTGAATCTCTTTCTTCATGTAGTTGTTATAATACCAGTCCCCTCTTTTGAAAGTGTACGTCAGGGAAATGTGTACACTGAAATTCAGAACTAAACACCTGGACTCCTTTTAACTCTGAAGTACTTGGACTGTATGGAGATTACCTCGATAGACATGCTTTGCTCATTAAATGAATTGGTGAAATTTGGCATGCTGCTTAAAGAGGCCTTTTGCCGGCCTTTTGCCAGCCTTTTCCCATATTCTTAGCTCATGCCTTTGCATAATGATGTGAGCCATGGTGGGCAGGAATAATCCAGCCGAAGGATGAATAATGGTAGCATTTGTGGTCAACTGGTCATGACATTCTCATTTGAGCATTTTTCTTTGGGAGCTGCGTCTTTGAGTCATGAGACTTGCAGTAATGTCAAGAGTGAGAGCAGCAGAGGAACAGACTGGATGAGGGAGAAAGGGGGTACTTGTTTTACAGGGTCTACTGGGGGGGGGAAGAAAAAAGTTTTGCTTGCAATACTGGTGTCTTTACAATCCTCTCTTTGTGACCCTCTCTCCACCCCCAAGTACTTCTGTGTTTAAATCAAAGTATGTCTGCAGCCCTGTGCAAGAAACCCACTGGAGTCTCAGTGAGGGAAAAACAAACTGTGAGAAAGGAGGTGAGGTGAGTGGTGAAGGACAGGGAAAGCATCAAGGTGGGAAGAATTTTCTCTATCCTAACCCAAGCAAATGCAAAATAAAGAAGCAGATGCTTTTAAAACATGCTGAAAGGGGATGTGCTACCCCAGATTTGGATCCTCCTGGGCAGAGGAAGAAGGGGAGCGTGTTAAACCTGGAGATCGTGTTTAATTGGGGCCATGATGTAAACACTGTCATGCTAGAATGAATAACTTCCATCATGCTTCATCTATGTCTATTGTTTCTAAGTCTTAGGTATTAAGTATCTTTGAAGGTTAAATTTATAAATTATTCATTGCTAAATAGAAAAGGATGTGTGAAAAAAGCAGGTTTCCCCACAGCATCTTAAAAAGGCAAAGAAGCTCCTGTGGGTACGTAGCTGTGGTAGTAGCTGTATATAGGAATAGTTTGGACACTGTAGGTTTGATTAAAGGCACGTTTGAAGTACCGTGGTCATGCTGAATAGATGTGTAGGATGCAACTGCTTTGTGATGAAGCAAAAAATGTGTTCACAGGAAGATGAATAAATGGGAAAGGGCTATCTGTGGTTCAAGGAAGAAGAATTATTAATGTTTCGGTGACTTTCGCAAGCTGAAAGTCTGGGAAGTTGGCTGTGGGCTAAGAAAACCACAAGTACTCGGGCTTAGTTTAAATTGAGTCTCCAAATTTGTTTGAATGTGTGAGTGGGAATCCAAATATTGTGGTGATAGAAGGAGCTGACACTCTTTCCATCCTTCAGATCTCATTTACAGGACACTGGAGACAGATGAAGAACCAGAAAGCTACTCTGTTCTGTAGTGTAAAAGCCTTCTGAAAATCATTAATAAGAAACTTGATTTACAGTTTTGAATAAAGTGACACTAAGAGAACATGTGCCACCTTGTCATGTGTAACTTAAAGAGATTCTGCCAATGTACCCAAAGTAACTCCATCCTCAAAAGGGACAAAAGAAAATCGTGTCAAATATGATAAGTCTTCTGATGTGTTCCATTAGCTGTGAATTTCTACAAGCATTTTTCAAACGCAGAAGAAATTATTCTAAACACCAATGGCCTTATCCAAGCTGTCACAATTAAGGTAACACAAAACATGTCAAAATTGTACAGCTTGAGCTGAAGTTTGCTTGATCTACAACTGGAAGGGTTGAAACTAACCTTGTATGTCAGAGGCGTGTTAAAAATTATTAGTAATAGCAACTCCAAAATGTGACCCATGGTTTTCAGAAAAGTATTTTCACACAGTGCATGCCCAAACTTCTTTTTTTTTTAAACTATCCTTTGCATTTTATCTAAGATGTGTAAGAATTTGTAACCAGAAACTATAGACCGCTCGCCCTTCCAAAGTAAGCAGGAATGTTAGCTGGAGCAGCAGAAACAATAACCAGCTTAAACTGCTAAAATATTTTCTTTCATTTGTATGACAACACTCTATAAAAGTTCCAGCTGAAAGTGGGGGCCCGTGGTGTTTGATACTGTAGAAAAGCAGAGTGCAGTATATGGAGAGAGAGAACACACAGTGGAAATCTGATCCGAGAAAGTTGCAGGAAGAGTTTTTGGGAAATGATATGGAGGTTGGCTTGAATTCCTCTGATTTTGCTTTTTATTTGAGAAGAGGACTGGAAGAAGCTTGATTTTAAGCTGGAGTAACCTAAATATGCTGTGTTATTTTGAGGCTCTTTTACTTTGAGGCACTGTATTACAGTAGTCTGTGATAAGAGAAGAATTTTGGTCAATCACAGCCTGGAAAAAGCAAACGCTCCCTTGACAAACACCCCCAGAGCCTTTGCTGACTCTACAAAGCAGTTGTCTCTTAAGCAGACAGTTGAGCGCCTCGGAATAATATATGCAATGGTGCACAGTAATATCTACATGCACAAAATGGTTAATTGACCCCTTCGGGTGAATTCAGAGCTGCTGTAGTGGGTTTAACTTAGGTGAAGTCAGATGATTTGCATGCAGTTGCATCATGGCCGAGTGATCTTTACAACTTTTCAGTGTTAGGTTCCTGAAGATACTAAGGTAACTGGTTTGGAAATGTATTTCCTAATTGTAGCATTCCTTTTCCACTAAGGATGTGGCTTTGATCAGTTATTTACTCACTCGGCCTCAAATAAATCTATACTTTAAAACCTTTCTTTGTTCAGTTTGGACCCAAACCACATGTCCTTGGTATCAGTTTCTGCAGAAAGTCTGAGGCAAGCAATGGCTGCAATTTCATGCAGCTCCAGAAGATGAAACAACATGAAAGAAACAACTCTGTATCTGAATTTTTTTATCTCTTTTTATTACACGAATCCTCACTGCTTTAGAATACCCTCACCAGCAACCCCTCTGCAGGAATCAAATATCTAACCAGCTGTAGAAGACATTTTATTGCCTCGTGTGTTCTTCCACCGTAAAACTTACTATTTAAGTAAATCAGTTGATAGGTGACTTGAAAATGGAGAGGGTTTTTTTATTAAAATTCTTGTGAGTAGTGATCAGGTATGCACAGGAACCAGCACAGGCAGAGCAAGCAGCAACCTGTGCTGCAGCATCTGAGGGGGAGGCTACCCCGTGAGTGATGCAGTGGTCCACGTGCCCTGCTGCTGGCTGCTGCGTGCTACTAGAGCTGCTTGCCAGCAGGCATGGTTCATTAGGAACCTCCTCATAGGATATAACAACTCTGCAGTCAATTAACAATGCTGCTTTTTTTAAAAGGTCCAGCTCCTTCCTGATTCAGCAAAGCACTTCAATACACGTTGGAAGTTAAATGCTTGATTAAAGCTTTGTGTAATAAAGATGTGAGGTCTTGTGCTTGAGGTTAAACAGGTAAGTTCCCAAATCAGGGCCTGACATGTTATGGGTTCTTAGAGGTTTCCAGGAATCTTGACTATCCTGAAATACTGACTTTGCTGATTTCCAATCTCAGTTCGACCTACAAGTGGAAAAACAAAACTAAACCACACTATGGTGAAGCATGCAGGAAAGCCTTCTAAAATCCATTTCCTGGTCATCACTGATGCTTGTCTAGTCAAAAAAATTCTAGCAGACTCTTTTACATTTTTGTAACCTTTCAACAAACAGAGAAATTACACAAGCCTTGTTTTCTGGAAACAAGATTAAAAAAAAAAGGTAAAATTAATTTGTTCTTTGTAAAAAGAAGCAATAAGAGTAACATAGTTGTTATACACCTCCTGACTATAATACTCCTCACAGTAAAAAGTGGTGTTTTGTAGCCTGCTTTCTATGGTCAGGTAAAGAAGTGGGTGTTAAGAGAACCAACATCCAAATTTCTGCTTTAGTGTTTGATGTAACAATGTGTGCTGCTTTCCCACACTTATTTTCTGGTGTATAACATCCACTTATGCATTGTAATACCCTCCTGATAACTCATTATGCTGTTTCTTAGGACAATGTCTTAGCTCCAGTTACAGCAGAATCAATGCTATTGTTTCACTGACTGTGAGCTATTTATAAAGCTAGGAATTGTGTTGCTTTTGGACTGGGTGTAAATGCCTTACTACGAGATGTACACTTACCATGTGCTGGAATAGCGTGTTGAATTGACACAGCCTGCTGCTTCCTCTTCTGCAATGTCTGCTCTTGTATTCCCACTGGTGTGGTGCAAAGCTCCAGCTGACTGCAGGGAGTGGAGACTCCAGCCCCAAATAAATTTCAACGCAATTTGCTGTAAAGGGTTAAGTGGTGAAGCATGCTATGAACGTGGACTGCTTCATTCTTCCTCTTTGTTCTCTTGGAGATTGATTTGAAATAAGTTTTCTGGTGTGTGTAACACGTTGCTTGTATGTTTTCAACTTTGGGTTTCAGTCTGAATTGGGCTGGAGGGGTATTTTGGTTTTAACTTAGTATTTGGACCTGAAACTTAAAACCAGATAGTCAAAATAAACACATTCTCTGTACAGAGGCTGCCTAGAAGGAGCTGGAATTCAGTCACAGCCCCTCCTGTCGAGGTACGAGGATGTCACCCTTTCCCACGGGGCTGGCTCCAGCTGCCCTGGGGCCGGCTGGTCCTGGGGGATGGTGACCCCTGGCAGCCCAAATGGTCAGGAAGCAATCAGATCCCAGGGACCTGTCTCCATCTTCCCCTCTCAGATCCCCTCAGTCTGTTCAGGGGTAAGGCTCTGAGGCTTCACAAGTTGCTGTGTTTCCGATACGTTGGGTAAATTCTGATTTTAGTTGGTGCAATGTTTGAACCCTTCAGAGGTGCAGGTTCTGGAAGTGATGAAAACCAGAGAGCTGGGGCAAACTACTACAAGATCAGCCCCCCCAAATCCACATAATCACAGAGTTGCCTAGATTGGAAAAGACCTTTAAGATCATCTGTCACAGCCCAGCAGAAACCCCCATGAAAGCTGAATGAGCGCCCTGCCTTTCTTTGCCTTGCCTCCAATTTCCATGTATTTGAGCTGAAGCATTTTGAGTTCAACAATGCAAGTGTCTTTAGATGAAAGTATTTGCAGCAAAATGTCCAGCCCTGCCTCCAGACACAGGGTTGAACCTAAGCAGGGAGACTGCATCAGAAAACTGGCAAACTGGACAAGCTTGGACCAAATGTGAACTTTGCCACTGATCAAATATAAATAATCCTGCTCAGACCCTAACAAGCAGAGTTGAAGCAGCGCTTTTGAAAAAATTGAACTTGAATCACAGTTTTATGGCTATCTCTAAAATATTTTATTGCTGGTTTATGACATTAGTGTGTAAATTACGGGGCTGTAAAGACTTGCAGCGTGAAGGTTTTATCCTTTGCCTATGTACAAAACATAAATAGTACCCTTTTGTTTTTAGGGAAATATATTTTTTTAAAATACAGCTTTGGAAGTCATGTATTAGCAAGAAAAACACCTGACTCTCTTTTAAGTGTGGGTACTTTATTAGTTGGTAGTGTGTAATTTTTTTTCAGTCCTTGATGTAGCTCAAACAATCAAAAAAAAGGAGGGGGGATTAAGTATGTGTTGTATGTAAATATTGCTAAAGTAAAGCAGTGTCTGTAACACTAAGGATCAGGGAGGAAATACCTTTTTTTAGATGGACTAATGGAGAAACATATTTTTTTAGAAGCACAAGTCCTTTCTCAGGTCTGAAACAAACCTTTTATAGCTGGTGTGCAAATATAAGGAGTGGGTTATACTATGTGTGTAGGTGTAGCTTACGTGTCTACACCAAAGCAGTGATACAGATGCAACAACAGCTACAATACTGAGTCATTTGTATTAAAATTGCGTGGCCATGTGCTCCATTTTCAGAATGGGAATGGTAACATGAAAAATGTTTAGTCTCCTGTGACATTTTTAAAAGCTAACATAAAACTCCATAATTCAAGAGATGTTACATTTTGGAGGTAAGGGGATTAGAGATCAATTCTCTTTGGTTGTGACTTCATTGGGATTCCTTAGTAGTTTTACCCTGACCTTTATCTCTTGGGCTCTGTATCCAGTACTACTTCAGATTTTGCTCCATCCCGTGTTGAGATGAGTCGCTGTCATTTCCTTACACTGTTTCATGCTGAGTTACCAGGGCAGACAGATTGTTTTCATCTGCTCCTTTTAGTTTACATTCTTATTCCAATAGACTCACTCATATAATTTTTTTTCACAAGTTCCAAAACAATTTTTTATTAAATCTGTGAACTCTATTTTTCTCCTGCTTCCCAACTTTGGCACCAGTGTCAAGTGCTAAAATTGATGGTTCATGGCGACTGGGATGCAACAGGGGCATTAGGTGTGGTTCTCCTGTTCTCCAAGACTGGAAGGACATGAGTTGCTAGTGTGGTGTGAAATACATGGCTTTAGTGGTCCTGAATTATTATTGTTCAAATTTCTTCCAGGTAATGTCTGTCTTCTGCTAGGAGGTGCACATGGATCACTCTTTACCACCTGTTGAGGCAAATAATTGCTGAATAGTCCTTGCTTTCAGCAACATCCTCAGTGTCCTGGTGATGGGGTGCCTTGGAAGGACTGAGCAGAACAAGCTTCCTACTACTCCCACACTTCAGGCTCTCTGGGCTGTAAGTACACTGTATAATGTTGTGGCCAGTACTTAGTGGTTCCAAGTTATTTAACTAGGAGTGTTTTGCCTTAATACCTGGCAAATGTATTGTGATTTTATGCTTTTTTTTTGGGGGGGGGTGGATGAAACTTTCTATCAGGCTAAGTAAATATGAAAAGTGCTTTTATGTTGATTTATTAGTTCTGATAATCAGCAGAAGTTTCCATGATTGCCAGAGAAATGGATATTTTTCCTGTAGTACTTTACAAGCACAAAGGCTGTAATCGACAGGCAGCATCTAATGACGTTCATTCTTTTCCTGCTGTGCCTAACAAGAAAGAGAGGAGCTGCTTTTGGTTATTTTGAAGATATATTCCCTAGGACCTGTAATATGTCTAGTAATATCTCTGAATATATATAGAGAGGGTTATTGAAACAATGATATGTGTGGAGGTATACATTTTCCAGCTGTAAGAGAGATGTATCTGCAACCTCACTGCACTCGCTTGAGCCAGAATAAACACTTTAGGGAAGAATTCAGCTGAATGGTTATTTTTGGTCTGGCAGAAGGGAAACCGACTGAGTGACTGTCATTACTCTGATGCTGATTACTGGAATTGACCAGCTTAAGGGCAATTTGCTAACTTTGTTTAAAAACAAAACTAGTCTTTCTGGATCCAGCTGTGATTTAGAAAGGGAGGAGCTGTAAACCACTTTTTTTTTTCCTTTCCCTTTTTAAAATTTTTTCCTTTTTTTTTTTCCCTTTTTTTGAAATAAATATAATTAAAAAAAGAAGCTTCCTAGCTGAAAATATTATCCAAACCCCACATGCTGTGGGATTTAGGGAATTAAGAGGATGATTCAGGCATACAAGCCTCATACTCATTCCCACTCCTGAGAATTCTCCTTAAGGAATAGAACTCTTTCCTTCACTTGATCAGAAACAAACCCAAACCATCTTCTGGTTATCCTTTTTTTTTTCTTTTTTTTTTTTTTTGGACTGGAAATACAGACAGCTAATAAACCCAAGGCTAAGCTCTGGCACACGCCGTAGTCCAGTGTGAGCTCAGGATGTGAGCGGTGTGACTTCAGCAGGCGGTTGCAGCACTCCTCCCTGTGAGCTCTTGTTTGTCCGATCTCTCCTTCCCTTTCCTCTCCCCTGCTCCGTATGGAGACGTGTGCCAGCAGGAGCTGAAGGTTGGTTCAAAGTGTTCCCATTTGAATTTTTTTCTTAGGGAGAGGGAGAAAAGGTGCTGAGAGCACTGCTGTCTGTATTGATTTTAGAATCTCTGGGAGAAGGCAGACCCAGGGCACTGCCTGAGCTCTGCCCCTGTGTAACAGAAATTGTGATCTTGCAGCCCTGCTGCTCTCTTGAGATGTAGCTCTGCTTCCCTTTTCCTGTATGGGTGGGGGGAAAGGGTTACATAAACTGTAGTGATGCTTTCTGAAGTAGGAATTAAGGCTACTCAGAAGATGCAAAATTCCCAAGGTAGGCACAGAGAAACAGCTTATGATGGATTGGTTTCACACTCTTTCCTCTTGTGTTGCTCCTTATCAAAACCAAACAAACGTGAAATTGTCCTTTCATTTATGCTGGAAATAAAAGCAAGTTAGTGAGACTCAGTGTGTGTTCACACTGCAGTTCAGTTTAAATACCCTCCCACACCTGTATTTCCTTGCTTTCTTCTTAGGAGTGCTTCCCTTGGTGCTTCTCCTCTTGCCAATTTGATTGGAAGATTCCTCTGACAGCAGCTTTAATATTTTTAAATGTATAGCTTGTTTTCTTTTTGCCCTTTGGTCATTGTTCCTCAATACCCAGCAACTTTTTCATCCATTGCCTTGCTCAATCTTTTGCTCCTTGAGTCAGAAAAGTCTCTTAGCTTGCTCTTGTAGTATCTGGTCCCCAGTTGAAACAAGTAAGATCAACTTACCTGGTGAATTTTCAATTTTCTTTTTGTATATCTATTTCCACACCCCTCCTATTTTTTTTTGTTCCCTTACCTTTATTTCTGGACTTCCTGACCAAATTCAGGCCATGTTGGTTAATCTGTCTGACCTCTCTCTCTGTCTTAGTTCATAGAGTCTCTGCAGGCCTTCTTTTAAAATTCACCTGAGTTCAGTTGATTCTTTAAAGCTTCTCTGCTGTTCCAATCCTATTTCACAGCTGCTTTTTTTTTCCCGGGTCTTCGATTTGGGGGTAATCCCAAAACAGAGCAACTTTACTAAATGCCTTGCAGGATTTCCCCTTTCAGTGGCACAGTTCTAGGTAAGAAGATCCACAGCTGTGTTACTGCATTTTAAAGACAAATCCAACCTGATAAGGAGGATCAGAGAGGCTGCCTGCAGTATATTGCCTTTCACCACATTCCTGATTTCCCATTTTGCTACACCAGATGCTGCCAAAATCCTTTTCTCTTAGGCGCTTCTGTAGTCCTGTGTATCTCCTCCCTTTCCTCTAGCTGATGTTTTGCCGGTGTTTAAATCCACAGCCTGTTGTGCTTTTATTATGCACAGAGCTGGAAACTCTGCCCAGTGATTCCTTTTTATTCTCCACCTTCCTTTTGTTTGGTCTTAAATATATTCAAGGGGGAAACAGGAGGAGGGATGGAAAAGGAAGGGTTCGGTCTAGACTTCCAAAGCAATTTCCTTTTCCTTGCAGAGCACAGCTTGTTTCCTTCCAGAGCAGCGTGGCTGGGAAGTTGCACATTTCTTCTTAGTGCCGACTTTCCTGAAATGTGTTGAGTCAAAGCACAGCTACTAGCAGTGGTCCAGAGGAACCACTGTAAACAAAAGTGTGTGAGTGTTCTTCCCTCTTTTGCTGCCAAAACAGAAGAATAAACAGAGATTAATGTGGAAAGGAGAGGGCAGTCTAGATAAGCAGCCACAGGGTGGAAATGTTGAAAGAAAATAGACAAATATCCATCGACGCACCTGCACTTGGGTGTTTCTGCATCGTGGGGCCTCACAGGGTTTATTTTTGCCATAAATGTCTCAAGGACAGAAAACTGAGCAATGTGGAGGTTGATGATTTGCCTGAGGGTTGATTACAAGGTTTTGCCTTTGCAGGAGGAAAAAAAAAAAAAGCTATAGTTTGTGCTTGTAACTTTAACTCTTCATCCATTTGCATCTAGCCAAAGGTAGGAGAGGTATTTTAGTTTTCTTTAAAATGCATTTACATTTGCTGTTTGGAATAGTATCCCATTTAATACTGTTGCATCCTCCCTTACAAGGTTTCTCTGTTTGCTTTAAAGCAAATTGCTAAAATCCTTTAAGTCAAATTAAAACCAGACCAAAAAGGAAGTGTAGTCATGACTGAGCAGCTTTCCTCCTGTGAGTTCAGGATACTCTCTGCTTAAATTTTTCGGGTGAATTAAACTCAGTTTGGAAAGGAAATGCTTTTAAAAAATAAATTAAAAGGAAAAAAAGTGAGGAGATCATAATCAGTCAGCTCCGTGGAGTTTCTAATTTGGTTGGTGCCTTTATGTGTGTGTTTACTTAAGAGATGAGATTTCTTCTGTGCTGAGAGTGTGTGGGGACATGAACAGGAAGCTGAGCTGGAATCTGACTGCGTGCTTGATTTAAGCTAATTATTTTATCCATTCAGTTTGGCTTTTGCTTAGCAAGACAAAGTTACATGGTGTTTATTGTGCTGCCACCAGTAATTGCAGATTCGTGTCTGAGTAACAGATACTTGCTTCCAAGTCTGAAAAAGCTCAGAAGTGATTTCCTCATAGAATCATTCTTGTGTTGTCAGAAAATGCAGAGTGAAACTTCAGAGGAGTGCTTCCAAACTACTTGGTGTTGCAGTTACGCAGGAACTTGAGTCGGTTGATCTTTTTTTAGTAGAGGAATAGATGAGGAAACTGCCTTTGCATTTCATCTCAGAAACGGAAGTTCAGCAAACTCAATAGGCCTCCAGAGGAGTTTTAAAAGATCTCCTGCTTCCCAGCCCTTTTGCCTTGAATTCTCAACTACAGAAAACCCTTCTGCTATTAGCCACGAAGTAAAACACCACAGCATTTGCTCTTCTCTAGCTTGATGACACTTTTCTTGGGAAGGATACCTGGTTTAGGAAGAGGTTGTGTATGGGTGGGTGTGCTGGTGGGCAGTCGTTGCTTGATCATCCTACACTGGATAGTGCAAAAGTATTAGGGTGTCAGAGGGTAGGAGCTGCTATCTTGCATGGAACACTTCGTAAGGACAAGAGAGACACATTATGATATTTAGTGTAATGTAAAGACCTTGTTATGGAGCTCACTCTGCCAATTACAGACCTTTTTTTGTGAGGGTAGGAGATGCTGCAACTTACTTGCTTCAAGCCAGATTGCAAATGGCCAGACTGGTACAAGCAGGCAGAGCTTTTCTACTCCTCTGGAGTGGAGAGCTGATAGCTGAAGGTACTTGAGTCGGTTACAAGATTCTTATAATCCATCCAGCTGCATTGCACTGGTTGCCTCGAGTTTTCCACAGCTGTGGCTGGCAGGGAGTTCTCCCCTCTCTTAAAGGGCATCAAGATGAGATGGAGGTGTCAGGAAGGAAAGATGGCTATGACATTTCTCCTGACATTGTCTGCTATTGACTGATGACTGGAGGCTTTTTTTTTCCCCTTCCTGAAATGTGTAACTATGTACTTGGATTTTATCTTTTTTTTTTTTTTGGGGGGGGGGGCTGTGTATATTAGGTGCTAAGGCTGCATTTATTGGTGAGAGTGAGAGGTGCTGATTTCTAAGAGGGAGAATGGATGCACAACAAATACAAATGATTTAGAAAATTCTACTTCTGTAGTTATGATGTTACTTGAGGCTTTTAATACTCAATGCACAGGAGGAGAAACTGCAGTAGCAGGTAGTGTTTTTACCTTGCCAGGAAAATACAGGCCAGTATTTCATGTTTTTGAGTAATTCTTCAGCTTGTTTTCCTAAATATGGACTTGATTGGTACTTGGAGTGGCAGGAGAAGACTGACCTTTCAGGGGCAAATTGACATTGGGAGTTTTTTGTAGGTGAAGTTGCTTGGTCTTGCAGGAAGTGGGGCAGTTCCAGAGAAAAAACTGTTCCTGGAAAGCCAGGGTTTGAAGCAGTGCTGTGCTAAATGCTGAATGAGGCAGAACAAAATACAGGAAGGCACAGGTGGGAATTGAAAGAAGGAAAAATCCCAAGATATTTTGTATTGTTGCCTACCATCTGGTAGGACTGCAGAGCCTGAGCTGTGTCCTAGGGTCTGTCAATGGCATGTGGTGTGGCCTTAAGAAAATAACTGCATCTTGGAGTTCCTGAGGTCTTACACTTGTGACATGGGGACAGTGAGCAAGGTGCCTTGAGTTCCAAGGCTAAACTGCTGCTGTCTAAAATTGGAGTTTTATCACTGTTAATAATGATTATTGATTTATTCTCATTGTAACTTGTGCATCAGCCATAATTACTATTTTTTGGTGAGCAGTGTAGGATGTGTAAAGGTGCAAAAATTTAATTTCTCAGAAGGTATTGCTTGGAGGGAACCCGTAAAGAGTTGGAGTTCTTTGCTTTGAACTATCATGTAACATATCCCATCGCTGTAAAGTCTTTTCAGATCAATGTATTTCAGCAGAATTATTTGGTACTTTCCCACTAAATGATCAACAAATAAAACACACTTGAAAAAGAAACCGGCATTTGCTTTCTGGTTTTGAAGATGTCTTGTATTTTGCAAAAGACAAGATGGAAGAGGCTAGATCTTGTATAGCATCCACGTATAAAGAACAGTCTGTCTTATGCTTAACTGACTGGTAGAAGAAAACAGATAGG
>JANHFX010021956.1:24322-36871 GCA_027560015.1 Chloroceryle amazona | reverse complement strand
CCCTAACCTGTACCAGTACATGGTGTGTTCCTCCCCAGGTGTAGGACTCTACACTTACCCTTGTTGAACTTCATTAGGTTTGCCTTTGCCCAGCACTCCAGTCTGTCCAGGTCTCACTGGATGGCAGCACAGCCTTCCGCTGTATCAGCCACTCCCCCCAGTTTAGTATCATCAGCAGACTTACTGAGGGTCCACTCCATCCCTTCATCCAGGTCATTGATGAAGCTATTGAATAAGACTGGATCAAAATATTTCAGGCAAATGAAGAAGGATGTAACTGCATCTTATATGGGTACTCTTTTGACAATTTGTCTAATGCTTACAGACTTAATTTGGATCCTAGGAAAGCTAGTGCTATACTTCCTATCCTTATGTATATACTTAGGAGATGTTCCCAGCTCAGCACGACAGAGTGTGGTGGAGGAATATCTATTCCTGAGCTAAAATTTATTTTCATGCTGCAGATAGCAATTTTGCTGGTGAATTGTCCTGAACTTGGAAGAAATGTTTTATCTCAGTAGTTTTTCTGAATGTCTATTACATAACATGGAATGTTCTTACAGCTCCTTTATTTTAATGAGCAGTTTTTAAGGGGGTGACCAAAAATGTCAAGACTTTAAATCCCCAGGTGCTCCTCTTCAATCATGTTGTTATATCATATCAAGCTTGAAAGGTGCACTGCCCTTGAGTTCAGTTTTGGGATTAGTGTGTTAAAAGTTATCTCCAGCACTTTAAAAGACATAATCTTAAAGTGTGGAGGAGATGATAAAAATAACTGTTTGGGCTTTCCCAAACCTCCCCCAAGAGGGTAGGGTTATAGGAAAGGTCTAACTCCATAGTCAGATGAATCATAAATTATACACTGTATCTAATAGTTAGAGAGGGAGAAAGGCAGAAAAATGTAACTTTTGACCCTTCCTTCCCCAAACAGCTAAAGTTCTCAAGACAACATGAACTATTATAAATATTAGTAGCTCCCTTTAAAGCCTAATTTGCTGATGAAAATCCTATTAACAGAACTTTGCTTTTCATGCATGAAAGAAAGTATATGGCAAATTTGAAATCAGGACTTGAGGGAGTATATTCATTAATGTGCAAGACAATTCTTGCTATAGATGACCACACTCAGGTAGGAAGAAATGGACTAGCAAATTACTATCAGCAGTAAAGTGGTAAAAAAGAATATGTCATCTTCCAGCCTCGGGATTTCATTTTGAATTCACAAAAGCTGTGTGGTAGGAGATGAGTGGAGGGGAAAATATCATTTTGATGTAGTACTGTTTTCAAGCAAATTGAACCGTACAGTACAGATTACATTTACAGCCAAGAGAAGTCTCAAGTTAGACTTAATATTGCTCTTAAAGACTGTTCTCACATGTACATAAAAATCAAAGAGCAAATTTGCAGCAGGCAGATGAGAGTACAAATTCTGGGATGACATTCGTGACTTGTCTACAATGCTGGCAAGTGACAACGTTGTCCCCCCGCAAGGGAGCTCTAGTACAAGCACAGCAATCTGAACTGTTGACATTGTGGAGGACATTTCTCAGAGCATTTGAACAGGCAGCATGTAGTCTGTCTTTTTATGAACTACAGATCTTATTAATAAATAGGGAGGGACTTGGCTTAACATAGACCTGGTAGAGTTTCTTGATAGATAGCCATGTAACATGTGCCATATGCCAGGTTATAAACATGTACATGCATACAAATAATTTTATTGTTTAAAAATATAAGCTCCCCCTTAACATTCTGCATTTTTTCATTCAGACACTGCATATGTTTCCCCTACTACATTTTTCATATGTACCTTTAACTCACTTACTTATCTTTTTACAATCTTGTATTCACTGTCAGCATTACAGTGTTACAGTAGTGAAATTTGCTATATCTTTGTATTTCCTTTTAGTGAATATAGAAATCAAACAGAAATCAAACTAACTGCTTTGTAGATCAGCTCTCTCCTGGTTCTGTAGCAAGTTGCAGGTATAGCAGAGAAAGTTGTTAATTGATATTCTCAAGCACTCAGGTGCTTGCTGTTTCAGCAAGCTGACTCCTTCAAAAATACAGTGACCCACCCCATTAACTAAGGTGCTAGCTTTCTTGGAAGCAGTATAGACACACATCTCTTGTAGAAACAGATTATGTCAGCCTGCTGTCAATTCACTACTTCTCATATAGTTAAATATATTTTAAGCATTCTTGGAAAGAAACTATTGTGGAAAAAATATTTAATAAGTGGTCATTCAACACAAGTGGAAAGCTACCAGTATGCATATATTATTGTTTGGAATAACTCAACTTGCCAAAGGAGTTGTCAAAGAACTTGAGCAGTATTTATGTTTAGGGAGTAATGCATAATAAAACCATTCCACATATGTCATTGCTTGGCTGCTTTTTTTTTTTTTTTTTGAAATGTTCAAATATAAACTCTCATAGTATTTAGTAGCATACTGCTGAGGATGAGAAGAAGGTTCATAATCCGAAAGATATAGCCAAATATGAACCTGATAAGTGTTTTAGGAAAATATTTGATTTAAAATATTGTTAAAGCTGGAAATGATGATTCATATCTTTGCTGTTAACCTAAAATGATGAATATAAAGATCTTCAGATATAAAATGCACGGTGGGAAGAAACTATCCTATTATTTTACATATGTATTTCTGTAGATTACTTCATATTTCTTCTCCAGTGATGGAAAACCCCTGCTTTTAAATATTAAAATGTCAAGTGTATAGATATCAAGTATTTCTGAATACAACAGGTTTACCATAATCCTAAGAATGATCCCTAGATTTGTGGAAACTAACACTTAAAGCTTTAAGAGAAAATATCCCATAGCTATTTTTAACTGATCAATATTAGCAAATAAATTAAAAATCTCTTTAGAAGATAATCCAGCTAAATAGGTCTAATTTGCAGGATCGGTGTGAAAGGAAGGAATTTAAGTCATGGCTCACAACTAACAATTAGCTACCCAAATTTGAATCCAAACAAAGAAGTTCCATTTTCTGATGATCAAAGTTCAGACTTTTGTTCAGGTACATTGGTAATGTAAATAATGTTCCTGAATTATCTCACATGATAGGCATTGACTGGGGTGAGATTTATATTGTTCAGCCTGTTATTCTCTTAAAAATTACTCTTTCTAGTTGGCCACAACTGGGGACATGTAGCTGGACAACCAGTTTGAGGGACTGTCGTGCTGAAGGGAATGCACAGGGGAATGTGTGGTGTGCACTTCCACAACTGTGGGAAGTTCCTGTAAGGTTTTTCAATTTAATGCATATAATATATATGCAATCTCAGAAAATGTAAATCATCTTACAAAATTTGTTTTTAAGAAATTTAATATGTTTTAACATAGATAAGCTCTTAACTTAAAAGCATTTTAAATAAATGGGATGATTTGATTACAAAATGAAGTTCAACATGTTCATCAGAACTGTAGATTAGGAAGGTAGTAAAGAGAGATTACATTTAAAGGCACAGGACAGATTTTTAGTCATTAGTTTGTTCAAAATCATCAATTAGGAGACAACAATTAGTCATGAACTAATGTCACAACAAGTTAACAGACCTAACTAGGCACTACCAGATTAATGACATGTTTGTAGTCTTCTCTCAACAAAGCCCTGTAGCAGGGTGATGGATCAAGTTAATATGTACACTAAACTCTGCTCTTCATTCTAGAAATAGAGTAAAAGAAAAGATGTAATATAGCAGTAAGATAGAGGTAGCATAGTCTAAAAATACACTGAGGAGCTGTACCATACCTGGGAAGTCAGCTAAATGCTTTAGACTGTCTGCTTACTTTAACATCTGCATGTTTTGAACCAGGCCACCACCAGTTGTGATTGGCCATGCCAAATGTCAGTGGAGCAGGTTATTAAAAATGAATAACAGGAACTCTACAGATTAAGGGAAAGAAGCCAAAGTATTTTAGGTCTTCCAGTGATCAAATGCTTAGAATTATTAAATCATTAAAAGTTTGGCAAATTAAAAAAAAAAAAAAAATAAAATTCCATTGTTTTGCACAGGAAAACCCCTGGGAAAAAAAAAATTTTCTGGGGTTTGATTTACAAACAATTGCAAATACGATTTTTTGATTTTTTTTTTTTTTTATGCAGGCATGTCTGCAGCAGCTTTTAGAGGTTATTCATTCAAAATAGACTGACAGATACACCCATCTTCCCTAAGGAGAAGATAAAAGAAGCCTGTCTATTTCTGTTCCTCAGCCTTTCCAAGGAATGCCTTCGTCCATCCCCAGTTCATCACACAGCCAGACTGGAATCAGTCATGAGATAATATTCTAATCTGCATTTCTGCTTTCTTTAAGGCCTTTAGTCTGTTGTGGAGAAGTAAAGAACATAATAATGTTCAAATTTAACGTTCTATATAGTAACAGGCTATATGATAGATAAAGGGGAAACAAGAGGAAACAGACCTAAAACTCAGTAATCCTTGCATTTTGAACTTGAGAAAAATTTAAGAACAAATCTGACAGCTTTTCTAATCATGATAAGCAAAGAAAACCAAGCCAAGTTGCAAGGTATTCCAGCAGCACTATTACAAATACAAACATATCCCTGCCATTACCTCCAGGTAGAGCCCCAGTTTTCATACACTTTTGAGTGGGGATATCCTCCTTCCTCCCTCTCTTTGGAGAAACCTGGGAAGATAATTTCTTCCAAAACTCAGATGGACAATCTCTGCTTATCTACTTGCCTGTAATGCTTTCAGACATACCTGCAAATGAGAGATGAAAATTCACACCCCTACAAACTATATCAGAACAGTTTTAGGTGCTACCAGCTAGAAAACAAACAAGCAAACAACAAAACTCTATGTACTGAGTATTTTAATATTTTCCATTTGCAAATACTTCTGTATTTTAGGGTAGTTTACATGCATCAGCAGTGGTTTACAAATAACCTCCACTGTCATATTATCTGTGCACACATCATGAGACCTGAAGTTAAGAGAGCAATTTCTAGATAGCTTTTCTGTTTTCCTTCATTCAACCGACATCTAACTGTAGATGAAAAAAGTTCATTGCAAGTTAACCTAAATTTAATTAGTTCCTTCTTCCTTTTTTACAAGGTGTTAAGCTCAGTTATTTATTGGTTACAAAGGGCAACATAAAAATGAACGTTAGTAATTCACTTGCTATGCTTTCTACAGTACAGCTACGGTGTTAAGATTTCCCTCCCCTTAATTTTTCATTGAAATAGCTCTGGAGGTTATAATAGCAAAACAAGCAGCACCCAATTGGTCTATCAAAATCAATGTTCCAGATTAAAGTAAACTTTTCATGCCTCAGCTATCATTTACAATTCTCTCCAAGAATGTACTGAAACTTCTGTCTGTTTGGAATCTTTTTAAGTTCACTCTGAAAATAACAATAAACAAACGAAAACTTCAAACAGATAAACCTACCAATGAGTTCATATGGACATGTGGCTGAATCTGCACTAAAGCAGCTAGTAACACAGATTCAGAAACACAATTTAATGCATGGCTTAGGAGTTTTACATTAAGTTCAATCTGTCTCAGGTTAGAGGACACCTTTCTTAATGTGAAAATCTTATTCTTTTTTTCAAAATGAAGAATTCACACTTCTCTATGATGCACTAGGTGAGAGGGCAAATGAGCTGTCAGCTGTGAGCAGTGGAAGAAAAAAGGAAAAAAGAAATAAAGGAAAAAAGGAAAAAAGAACAAAAGGAATCCATAGTTTTCTTTCCTTTCAGACAAGACAGTGTGAGAAAATGGTTGCATCTGACAAAATGTTCTGATTATTTCTTCTGGAGGGCACAAAAAGCCCTGAACGCAAGCAGGACCCTGAAGAGTGGCAGAACTTGAGGAGCACTAAGCAGTCAAGTCAGCTCTTGTCACTATGTGCTTTAGTTTCAGTGAAGGAAAAGTCCACTTCTTTACTGGAATGAAGAAAAAAATGTGGGAAACCTGTATTATATTGTGTTTCTGGCATAATTCTTGATTGGGTTCACCTCCTGGGGTGATCCTGCTTTGGAAGAATCAAAACATTTCATTATTTATATGTGACCAATAGCATGGGAAAAAGAAAAATGAAAAAGAATAAAAGAAAAAGAAAAAGGAAAAGAAAAAGAAAGAAGAAAAAAACAGAAATAGAGAAAAATAAAAAAGAAAAAGAAAAAGAGGAAAAAGAAAAGAAAAAGAAAAGCTAGCTATTAACCTTATTGTAGTATTCCTTTATTTCTTTTAGAGCCTGACCCACATTTTTCATGATGTGAGTTTAGTCCAGCATTTTCCCGTCTCTTGATTAATTTACAGGTAAATAGCAGATGTGAACACAGCATAGATCTTTCTTGGGAAAGAAAGCTAAACACAGCTGGGAAAATATCTCCAGACAAATAAATAGAAACTAAAACCAAAAATGGTGTCAGGAACATTCTGAGAGAGTAAGAAATCTATTTATTAGCCTGCTTACACATTTTCTGACTCCCTAAACAACAAATAATCAAGGGTGTTTGCGGGTAACTGAACAGAAGGTTGGATAGGGGACCTGTCTCTTCTATTAGCTGACATGAATGTACATGTAGATATTGCTGTTTCTGAGTTTTTCAACAGGAAACAAGCCCATTAGGAAACATGTGACCCACTCTGCTATGTAGTGAACACCTCTCTTACAAACCTTGACACAAACTCAGATAAAAAACATTTTATTAACTGGTAATAAGCAAAATTCATGGATTCAGTCCATTTAGATGCAAGGCATTTTCAGCTTTTGACCCCAGTAAGGGTTTCTTTGCTCCAAGATATGTTCTTGGTCTGTATGTATACATATATAGGACTAGCTACATTTCATGTGATTGTTAGAACTCCCTGTACATCATGCAGGTAATTATTTCAGAGTATGACCCAGTGAAACCAAAACAATCTATTACCCAAGCAAACCAATAAGAAATGTTTTGGCATGGATGGTTTGACCAGACAGAGAGGACCAGGCTGCAGAGTTTCTAAACAAGCTCCAAGGAAGCTGCTATGTCTTTCAAAAGCAGACCATGTGATGCAAAGTATGGACATCTTATCAGGCTTAGACACACTCTGAAGACATAATTGTCCTACTTCCCATCCCATAGGTTATGTGTGGATCCCTGTGCTGCATTACACTGTTTTCTTCTCTTTCCTCACTCTCTAAGCTTCAATGATCTGACCTCCAGCCCAAAAATAAGTAACCAAGAAAACTTTCTCCACTTCACATTCTGGGCAATAGGCAGCAGTTAGACATCTTATACAACGTGTAGAGAGGTGGGTCCACATTCTCCCATTGAATGGGTAGATCTACACCAATATCCCCATGAACACTATATTTTTCCCCTTACTGTGGAAGAATTGGATTCCTTTTATCTGTCCTGTTGAATTCCATCTAGAAAATGAATTTTAATTAAGCAAAGATCAAAAAAAAACCCCAACTGTATCTCACTTGTAAAGACATTCATTTAAAGGAAAAAAAAATAACAATTGGAGTTCAATCTGTAACAAGAGGAAAGATGAGCAATAACTTGCAGCTGCATATCCTATACCCTGGAGGCCTGACTAGGTTTCATACAGGTGGATGGTCCCTCAGCATCAGAGCTCTTTAGTGCCTAGGTCGCTGTAAAGAAAGGGTGTTTGGAAGAGGAATAACATAGTAACTAAGAAAAAAACACTGAACAGCTTGCTGTAAAGAATGGAGGAGTGCACAAACACCTGCCACTGCAATGTGTAGGAGAGTTAAAATTTGTCAGCAGTCCCTTGTTCAGCCCCAGAGAGTTTGCACGTGATTTTGGCTGAGGGTATGGGATACTATCCACTGTAACCTCTAATCTTTTTTTCAGAGACAGAGTTTTCCAGGATCCTGTTCTCCATGAGATAAGCAAAGCATCAACAGCTGTGAGGCCTGATATTGATTCCTGGGTGTATCATGGGTGACATGAATTGATACCTGGTTGTACATCATGTTCAACCTAGTCAAATTGTTGGTAGCATACACTGTATTACAAGTTCATGAAAGGGTCTTCAATACTTCAATGGCTTCTTCAAATACATCACTGGTAAGAGGAAGACTAGGGAAAATGTGGGCCCACTGCTGAATGATGCGGGAGCCCTGGTGACAGAAGATGCAGAGAAGGTGGAGTTATTGAACGCTTTCTTTGCTTCAGTCTTCACTGTGAAGACCAGACCTCAGGAATACCTGATCCTGGAAGTAAGAGTGAAAGCCTGGAAGGAGGGAGTGTCTCCAGTGGTTGACAAGCATTGGGTTAGAAATCACTTGCATAAACTGAACACACACAAACCCCCGGGCCCCTATGGGCTGAACTCACAAGTGCTGAGGGAGCTGATGTTGTTCTCTACCACTTTCCATCATTTTTGAAAGATGTCAGAGAACAGGTGAGGTCCCTGAGGATGTGAGGAAAGCCAGTGTCACTCCAGTCTTCAAAAAGGGCAAGAAGGAAGATCCTGTCAATTACAGACCAGTCAGCCTTAACTCCATCACTGGAAAGGTAATGGAGCATCTCATTTTGGAGATCATTCTCAGCACATAGAAGAAAAGTTTATCAACAGTAGCCAACATGGATTTGCAAAAGGGAAGTCATGTCAAAATAATCTGATAGCCATCTATGATCATGTGATTGAAGGGGTAAATGCAGGGAGAGAAGTGGATGTTGTCTACCTTGACTTCAGCAAGGCTTTTGACACTGTCTCCTGTAACATTCTTGTGGGAAAGCTCAGGAAGTGTGGGTTAGAAGAGTGGACAGTGAGGTGTGTTCAGACCTAGATGAACAACAGAGCTCAAAGGGTTGTGACCAGCGGTGCAGGGTCCAGCTGTTGACCTGTAAGTAGTGGTGTTCCCCAGGGTCAGTTCTGGGTCCAGTCTTATTCAACAGCTTCATCAATGACCTGGATGAAGGGATGAAGTGGACCCTCAGTAAGTTTGCTGATGATACTAAAGTGGGAGAAGTGGCTGATACAGCAGAAGGACAGGAACAGGCTGGACCTGTTCCTGTGTGGCCTGCCCTGGGTGTTCCTGCATTGGTAGTGGGGTTGGACACAATGATCTCCCGAGGTCCCTTCCAACCCCTACCATTCTATGATTCCATGATTCTATGATCTAGGTACGGATGAGGAAGAAACTTGGAGCTTTCCCAGCCTTCATATGTTTTTTGGTACTTCTTGAAAGCCATAATCTTTATGCACTTTCAATGTCCCATGGTTGTTGAATGATAATTTCAGAGTCTAGAGTTGGGTCCTGGGCACCATGGGAGCAGGTAGACAGTAAATCCTTTTTCATAGCCTACAAATAAATGTTTATCAAATGCTGCTTGTTCAGCCTTTAAGCACTTGCATAACCTGAAATGTTCTAGGAAAGGCTCCAGTACAAGAATCTGGATAAACAAAGCAGTCCTCTGTCTAACAAAGCAATAAATGACAGCACTGGAGATTACAGAACTGCCTTGTTGTTGCCAAACACAGTGTTGGAGGTTCATGCCCAATCTTGTACTGCACTTAATGCATTGATGAATGATTGGTCTCAAGGTAAAGAAGAAATATTATGCTTCAGCTTATGAACACTAATGTAATCTTTCAGAAATAAGTGGTACATGTCATAGGTACAACATACCAGGCCAGATATACTAAAGTATAAACCATTGTTTCTCATTGGCCCTGGGAGTTCAGGTCTTTCTTGGTACAGACTATTCCAAGCAACTGAAACACTTTCTGTCTATGTTGATGCCCTTTGTGTGTACTGTAACTAGGATCTGTGAACCATTCATCTGCAGCAGTCCTTGTAACTTTCTCGGTTTTCCTGGTTTTAAATCATTAATTCATGGAAGATTTTGGTTTAGATAAAGTCTAAAAGGTAATTTACTGCTTTACATCAGCAGACAGGTAGGTAGGTAGACATCCCCTTTATAAAGTGTCACTAACCTTATCATGATGACTCTCTTCAAACACAAGCATCAGTGCTTACAGACCTTCACGAAGCAGGGACCATGCTACCAGGTTTCAGATGCCTGAATACCATCTTTATTTACATTTGCCTGTCTGCTAATACTGTGGCAGTCAACACTAGTAAATTAAGCAAAACTAGAGGAGATTGTCAGGCAGTAGGACTTATTGTCCTGACAATGAAATCATTTTGGCACAGTTCTGTGTGAGATAAAGTTACCCTGTCACATGATCCCTAGATCCTGGTCAGTAGATTTAATAGAGGCAGACCCACTAATAGAATCAGACCCAATACACACACAGTTTGGTGTAAGTGCCAAGTTCTAGAGTTTAGTAATACAGACAGAGCCTTTGCTGTTGGTGTTGATGCTAGCCAAAAGTCCTGCCTGTGTTTAAATTATTCATATAGATGAGAAAAATAACCCCCAAAGGATATAACTCTGTGCTCTGCCTTATAAATTACTCTGTTCTCATCAAGATCTCATGAGGCCCAAAGCTAACTGGCCATGTGTACAACCAGAAAGGACTCAGTGCATTTGAGGACACTATTAGAATGCAAAATTATCTTGGTAAATTAAAGTAATTTATCTTGAGAAAAGAAAATCAATTAAATTATCTCAAATGTATGACTTAATTTGTCAAGGACACTCAGCTGTACCACCTCAAGGTGGAGTACAGTAGCATATGCAACAGTTTAGATAGAAGAAAAGCATCCGGACCTTACAACAAAAGATCATAAACAGATGTGAATCCAACAGTGTTACACTCTTGTGAAAAAAAGACAAACAGTGGCTCTATGAACAGGAAGACTGTAAGACTCATAAAGTAATTTTACATGGCCTTGGTAAAACTCCACCTCAAATATCTGTATTGGGGAAATCTAGGGAGTTTCCTTCTTCCTTGTCCTTCATCGCCCGTTCAAACAACTGTGGATCAAGTGAAGGAAATTCAGAGAAGAATAAAATAGAACACAAAAATATCCAGAAATATGACCTCAGTGCAGAAATTGAGAGTCAGCCATGTTCAGTCTAGAAATGAGAGCACCAGAGTACTGTGTTCAGATATGGAAAATCCAACAGATAGGGAGTAATCCAGTTTATACCTTGACTTTAGATAGGTGGCCACAAATCTCCTGAAGTGCTGGAGCACATTGTCTATGGAGACTGAGAATGTGCTGAAGGGAGGAGGGTACACATAATAACAGGAGGTTGGGCAGTAGTTCTAGAGAGTAGCATGAGCATGCTAGTTGGGCTTGGTAGTGATGATCTCTTGAGATTGTGAGTTATTTCCTATGAATTCCATACATACTTCCACCCCATAGGTTTATGTCTGGAATAATTCTAGAACTAACAACTGTCTGTAATCCCACTTGATGCATCTCTCTATTTGGTGATGATATCTTAACAACAATGTTTTTTACACTTTCAGCTAGCTAATTCCTTAAATACCTAGTATTTACTTCTATTGGTATTGCATAGTCTGTGGCTAAAATCATACATATTACAAAACCTCTAACATATAGTATCTGTACAGTTACATCTCCATTTGACATATGACTTCTCCAGATAGTGCAGTCACTTTACAGAAAAGATTCTTAACCAGTAATCAAAACTCTTTCTACCTCAAGAGAATTTAAGACTTGTTTTCTGTAGGGTGCTTAGAAAATTGCCAGTGTGGAGAATGTCCTAATCCACCACGGTTTTATCAACTGCCATTTGACAGGTAAAAATGGTGGGAACATCCTTAATACTAAAGCATGAGAAAAACAACAGCATCTCAGGCTTCGCTGTAATTCTGCTATTTAATACAGTAAGGAAAGATCTTGCAATAAAGGAAGATGCTGCCTGAAGAACCTAGTGGCTTTCTATGATAAAGTGACTATGTCAGTGGACAAGGGACAACCTATGAATGTGATCTGTCAGGACTTCTGCAAGGCCTTTAACATGGTCCCCCACAACATCCTACTCACCAAGTTGGAGAGATATGGATTTGATGGGTGGATAAGGAATTGGACGGATGGACACATCCAGGGGGTAGTGGTCAATGGCTCAAAGTCCAGATGGAGAGCAGGGACAAGTGGTGTCCCTCAGGGGTCTGTACTGGGACATGTACATTTAAATATTTTAATTAGTGACATAGACAGTGAGATGAAGTGTACCATCAGCAAGTTTGCAGATGACACTAAGCTGAGTGGTGCTGTCAATACACCAGAGGGATGCGATATCATCCAGAGGCACCTGGACAAGCTGGAGAGGTGGGCCCAGGTGAACATCATGAGGTTTAACAAGAGCAAGTGAAATGTTCTACACCTGGGCCAGAACAATCCTCACTATCAAAACAGGCTGGGGATGAGGTAATAGAAAACAGACCTGCAGGAAAGAACTTGGGGATGCATGTGCACAAGAAGCTGGACATGAGCAGACAGTGCACACTTGAAGCCCGGAAGGCCAATTGCATCCAGTATGCACCTGCAGCCCAGAAGGCCAACCACATCCTGGGCTGCCTCAACAGAAGTGTGGCCAGCAGAGTGATAGAGGTGATTTTGCCACTTTGCTCTGGTGAGATCTCACCTAG
>JANHFX010021956.1:0-17089 GCA_027560015.1 Chloroceryle amazona | reverse complement strand
TCCCTCATGCCTTATGATACAGCAAATCAGTTAAACAACAGAAAGTTTAAATCAAAATGTAATGTTGCAGTTTCATACTTGATGATTTTTTTTAACTGTGCAAAGGCCTCATTTTTCATGCAAGAGAAATTGGGGATATCCTGTTTATTTCTGTTAGTTTTGAAAGTGGAAGCTGTTTTTAAGACCTTAAAAAAATCAATGTCATAGAAATAAAGCCTGTCATTTTAATGGCAGGACTTGGTGGTTTTGCTCTGCTGCAGCGGAGTCATGGCCAACAACAGTAAATTTGTATTAAAATCTCTTACCAACCAGGGCTTTAGCTAGAAACTTTGAATTGCAGTTAGTTTAAATAGCAGCTGGTTAGAGATCTATGTAAGGAGGAGCTGGAACTCAGTCCTGCCATTCCTCCACAAAGGAAGGCACCTGCAGACAGAGAAAAATGTGTACCTGTGGGGAGAATGAGCAAATTAAAACCAGAGGTCTAAGAACTCCCTTCCTTCTGCAGCCTTGAGCACACCTTCTTCAAAATCTGAGAGGACAGGTGATTCCCTAGGAGCTACAGTCCCCATTCTGTTGAAGCCAAAAGGCTTCATGGATGTTAAAGAGAGATGGGTGTCAAAGAGAGACAGTTGAGCCCTATAAATAAACAGAAGTCTTTGTAATCTCGTGGTGGTTTTGTTTTGTTTTGTGTGTGTTGTTTTGGTTTTGGTTTTGTTTTCCTTTTTTTTTGGTTGTTGTTTTTGTTTTTGTTTGTTTGTTTGTTTGGGGTTTTTTTTGTTTGTTAGTTGGTTGGTTTGGTTTGGTTTTCATTTTGGTTGTTTGGTTTTTGGGTTAAGTTTTCCTGTTTCAGTTAAATGGGATCATTGGGTGGAAGACCATGTAGATTCAAGGAATTACCAGATAGCTGGAGTCCATACTTCTAAAGAAATTTCCTTAAAGTTTCCAGAAATGTACATATATTTTCAAGATTTCCTTAAAAAAAAATTAGAGTAGATACATAATTTTATCTGATCAATCTTTTTGAAGTACTGTTCCTAGATGAGTGGACAGGTGGAG
The DNA here is from genome assembly GCA_027560015.1 of Chloroceryle amazona. NCBI lineage: Eukaryota > Metazoa > Chordata > Aves > Coraciiformes > Cerylidae > Chloroceryle > Chloroceryle amazona. The sequence goes on along the minus strand of JANHFX010021956.1, from coordinate 16,033 downwards.
GTTTACTGGAAGTGGGAAAAAGGGAAAGAATCCAGTTCCTTTCTTAGTAGGGCCATGCCGAGATCATATAGTCTGGGATTTCACTGAGCCCTAAAGAACTTGTCACCAATATATCTCTCTCCCTGTGATGCTCTACATGGAACATGGTCTTATTGATACTCCAGGAGGACAGTTCAACTCCTAGTAGCTTACAAATCCTGCTCCAAATCCTGGCACATTAGCAAAGGTATCAGATGGTTCTCATGAAGAAGCCTTCTGATAAACTTGCAGACATGCATTGTTATCAAAAACAAAGAAGTCTCAGACAAAGGATGTTTCCCAAATCACTGTCATGCATATAAATGTTTTGATCTTCTAAAATTTCTCCCTTCTGAGTATCTCAGAACATTTTATAAACAAGCATTAATATAACTTCATCCCAGTCCCAGTGTTAGTTATGTACTCTCCTTACATTAACCTGCATAAGAACATGACTGGAAGAAATACATGTTTTTCAACACTGCCTGAGTATAGGCATTAGAGATGGAAACTCTCTGTTAATGGGCTGCTAAGCCATCTGGTTTGTTACCTTGTCCCAAATGTATTTTCCTTAAATGTAGTATAGTTTCTAATTTCAACCTAGCCTTATTTTTCACAGCTCTATCAGTACCACTTCCATTATATCACCTAGTGATATCCTAAAAAACTCCTTGACTATTTGTTTCACATATATTTACTAGAATACTTTGCAGTCAGAGTCAGACCATGCTCAAGTACAGGTTTTCTGTCATCAGAAACTAAACTTTCCATGTCACAGAGGTCTCCTTGAAGAAAATGGTTTTGTGACCACCTGCCTAGGCTATTTCTGCATTATCATATCAATTAGAATGTCATGGGTAAATAAATGAAAGAACAGTGAAAAGAAAAAGCTTTTTTAGTACAAAAAGGAGGGTTGTATTTTTTTATTTAAGAAATTATTTATTGATTGAAAACTTTATCAATGGGATCCCAAAACTTTTCCAACATCTGTGTAATTGTGACAAGACAGTATACAGCTACCTGTGTTTGATATTTTGCTTAATAACCAGACACCCCTCACTAGCTGCTGATCTGAATACCTGAGATGTATCACACTGTATTTGGTATGACTTTCCCACCACAGTGAACAAAATTAATCTGGAAATTATCCAGTGTTTGTATGCAAAATATTTAAAATCAGCTTCTTAGCAGATTTAAAGTCCAGTTCTAACAAATTAAGTTGCCAGGCTTATCTGAATATTTTGTTCTCTGTGGAAGATGCAGCTTAATGGGCACACTAAAGAGTTTAAAGCATATAAACCCCAGAAATATTAAAATTAGGCAGTCATATACTATGTCTTTAGTTAGTTCAACAGGAAAAGGAGACTATCGAGTGTTGTTGTTTAATTCTTTGGGAAGAAAGTAGCAACTTAAAATATATTTAATAAAAGGATATTATTGTGATACCAAAATGTCATCTGATACTTCTGCTGTTACACACATAATATTCTCATGTATTTTCAGATATTCCTCATTTTTGTGAAAGAGCTGTTTCAGCATCAGTGTTCTAAGAGGTAAAATAATTCCTGGGTTGCAGTCCTGCCTGGGCTGCATAGACATTCTGCCTAGTAGCTCCAATGAGACAGCAGTTGTAAAGATGTGAAAGAAATTACCTTTCTTTCTAAACAGCAAGGACGTTAACAAAAGAGCAGGCTGAAAAAAAAAAACCTTCTAAAAAAGCACTATGGCTTTGTTTTATGAAATCATGATTTTCTGTCAGCCCAGCTATCATTTGGAGTTCCCTTGGTTTTGGGAACTTCAGGCTAAAGTATACTGGAAGAAATTCCTTGTAACAACTGTTATTAAAAAAAACAACACACTAGCATAACATAAACTTCAGTCCTACTGATTTTACAAATTACAAAGCAAAGGGCAAAATAAAAACGAAGAAGAGTTTCCATTTGAAATATGTATCTCCCAACCACAGAAATTAAATAATTTGGAACAGCAGTGATAAGAGTTTGTTGTTGTAGACACAGTAAACACTTTTTCGTTTGTTTGTTTCATTTAAGAACATCTTGTGCTAAAATAGCAGAAGTTGTTGTGTTGATAATTCTCCTTTTTTCCAATCCCATAGCAAAAGGCTATGTTTCCTGATTCCACCAGTAAAAGATTCTGTTTCCCAATTTCAGCCATGAGGGAAGAGAGGCTACCCTGCTAAGTGAGATTTTTCCCATGAATAACCCTCATCCTAAAAACATTTTAATGGATTATGGTAAATCAGACTATTTTAATGATTAGCACATTACTTGTAGACTGATTGCCTTCTTCCTGATTTTCTGACATGTCATTTCACAGGAGTTTTTTTTTACTTGTGAGGTAACTAAATATGTGTCTGGCCCGTGAAAAGCTGACTGTAAGGGTTATGTTAAAATTGTCATGCTGAGGATCATAGTTTGCACCCTACCTACTCTTCCCCCCCTCCCCAAATTATTCTTTGTTTCAAAAACTTTGTATCCCTTTTGTTTACGAATACAAACTTGCCAAATAACAAGGTGCTCATTCAAGTCTTTAGTAAACAAGCAACAGCATTAATACCAAATATGATATAAGGAAGTAAATGTTGTAATGAGTTTTCACAAAAGAACACTAGAAACTGGAGAAGCAAGAAAATTTTCTACCATTTGTCCCTTCTTCATGATTTACCTTGTTCTCCCTTTCTTTCTTTTTAAGCTTTCCAGACTTCTCCAATGTCAAATTAATGTGGCTTCTAAATTACATTTTATTTCTTTTGCTGCATTGTAAGCAGTCAATTTATATTATACGTTAAATACATAAGCTGTGAATCTTTAGTTCAAATGTTAGCATGAAGTATTTGAAATTAGATCTTGTAAATATTTAGGTTTTTTTGGAATGTAATTATTTAACACATATTAAAAATGTTGCAAGAGAAACAAAATATAAACCAACTAATTTCTCAAGCAACAAAAGGTTTGTATCAGGGCCTGGATTAACAATATTTAATTTCACATTTTTCAGTAGAATATTTCTTTCCTATTGTAAGTACCACTTTCTAAGTGGGTATGCACAAATTTGCTTTTTTTTTTTATAAATCCTCTAAAGGAAACCAAGATGCCAAGATAGGATATGCTGTGCTGAGCTTAAGTGATAACTGTTGAGCAGGCAGTCCTTGCCCAGAAGAGTTTATGGTCTGAGTATACCAAGAGATTCAGTGTTGGGCAAAAAGAGGTATTGGAGAAAGGGAATAGCAAGGAAACACCATGGTTTTGTGACCATCTAGACAAAACTGACTAGTCAAAAAATGACTAACTGAAGTGCCCACATTATTCTCCTGTTTTCAGAGTGGCTCATTTCTGTTTCTGTCAGGCTGTCTTTCAGGGATTGTCAGACTGATCACATATTTGGTCTTTGCACCAATAAGAGTTACAGATCTCCTAGATATTTATACACTCAAGAATACCCCACTGCAAACAGGAACATTCACCAGAGTTAACAGATGAACTTAAGTAAACACCATTTACAAACACAAACTCTCAGCTAATTTAAGTTACATGGTTATTTACCTGCTTGTATGGGAAGGGAAGTTTCAGATTTTTTTTCTTAAAATAACCTTTACTTCTTTTTTCTGAACACCCTTTGATTCAGCTCATCTCTTCTACCTCCCAGACTAATGTGACATTATGTTTACATTTCACCCAGTCATCTAAATAATCTATGTTCTTTTGAACTCACTTGCCTAACATTTCATCATCTATTTCACAAGACTAATATCTATGAGCAGGAATCTTGCTATCACCAGTCAGACCATATATTTGTGCCACCTGGGATCACTTTCATGAATTATTCTGAATTGGCTGAAGTTCATTATGACTAACATAGCAACCTATAATAGACATTCTTAAAGGACTGTAATCAAATATGTTTTCTGATAAGGAAAAACTATATTAAGGTAAGGAAAGATTTAATCTCTTTAGTAAATAGTTCTTCAACAGTGATATAATATGAAATAAATGATGGGTTATTCTTCATTGTCCAGTCTAACAGGAACATTTGTCAAAAGCTTTACACAGACAGCCTGGTAAAACAGATGATAATTTCATGTCTGTTCCTCCAAGTAGATATAAATACTTTCAGAATGAATAAGTATGATCCTGACATAACATATTTTTTCACATCACAAATACACATTTCTGAAAGACATACCCTGCAATGTCAAGGTCATAGTGGATTTACCCCTTTCCCTAGGTCAATCCACTCCCAGCTGCTATGGTGGGCTTTATACTGAACCCGGAAAGAATCTCAAAATGGGCTTTATGATGGTCATTGTGGGCATCAGGGAGCTTCTTGAGGTCTGTTCAGATACAGGATGTTTTGCACAGAGAAGAGGTACTGGGTGTCTCCAGGGCTTTAGCACCTCACTCCAGGTTGGATATCCCTGTGTCCTGGACCTTTTCCTGAAAATGCATGTCTGGCTTAAATGCTACATGGGAATCACTATTGTCGTACTTGTGTGTGACAAAAAAGGTTCTCATTATGGTAGTCAGTCTAATGAGACTCTAAGAAAATTAGGTTTAACTTTCATTAATGTGTCTCAAGATACAGTTACAAACTGAGCAGAGTCCCCTGCTCCTGCTGCCGAGGACTTGCTCAGAGGGTGCACTCCAGCACCAAGGAACAAGGGCTGAGATCTGGCATTACATAACTGTGCAGCTGAGAGACTAGGACTCTGGCTTCCAGATTGCCAGGCAAGCATTTTGACTCAGCCATTATTATCTTAGATACAGCCAGTCACACTGCTACTATCTCTTGAAAAAGGGTGAGTTCAGCCTGGGTCTTTTGAAAGGCACTGGCAAAGCTTACTCTGTGATGAGTTGAAGGAGAAAATGCTATTGAACATCATTGCCTCCATTACAGCTATGGCTCCAACACCTATCTGAGAGATGGGAGATGCCCTAGACATTTACCCTGCTATCTCACTCTAATAAGATGCCTTCACAGCACTAGATTTCTTATATTACTTTCTTAGGTTCCCCCATCATTTTTAGGTACTCTTTATAGACCAAAAGTTCCTGCATTTGTTTTCTCTATTTGGAGTCCAGGTTTGTAAGATATATGCAGTGTATCACTAACAGTTGCATAAGGATGTGCTACCACTGCACTTTGCCATGGGGTGCCTCAAGTCTGAGTCAACTTTGCTAGACTCACAGTCAGCTATGTCACTGTGGCACTGTGTCCAGGAAATTAAGCTTTCTTTAGAAATGAAATGTATTAACCTGGGAAGAGCGGTGACCTGGCTTTTTGCACCCAGCGAATATCTTTGTTGACTTAGTGGTATGCTGTATAAATTAACCTTGAACCTTAATGAAAGTTGTGCAAGGGGTAAAGGCGCAAAGCAAGTTTAAAGGACATCTCCAGTGTGGGTCCACAAACCTTCTATGTAAGAGCTTTTATTTACCATAGATAAGACTCCTTACCATAGTTTTACTACAGGTGACAGTGCTTGCTTGTTCCTAACAAAACCGCTTCCCAGAGAAAATTGAAAGACATGCTATACTAGCTGCATTCAGTAAATCATCTGTCTTCTAAGCAATTTTGATAGTATTTAGAAGCAAAATAGCTTCTGCTTGCTTGGAAATGCCAGTATTCCTTTTAGAGAACATAAACTGGAAAAAAAAGTACATCTAAACTTTATGTTGTACTGATCATATACAAAGGAGGGAGTGATCTGAGGATCCAGTGCTGTACTTCTGACACACTGTGTTTCTGCTGATGTTGAGCAGAGCTCCTCCTGAATTGGGACTGAAGGTCAAGGGGAGGTGGAAGTTCTGGCTTTCCACACCACTCAGGGAAGGGTGACATGTACTGCTGGTGAAATGGCACAGTCATGTTACAAGAGACAATAACCATCTTGCAATTGTCACCACTCCTCATTGACTTGGGGACAAATTAAGGTTGGGATATGGGACAGCAGTGGAGGAGAAAAGCTGTAAGACACGGCTATTCAGTGCTCCAGTTCCCTTTTTAGGAGGTGAAAACAAATATATGCATGGAACTTTTGAGTTCAATGGCAATTGTAGTTTAAGACATATATAATAGGAAAACATACTCTAAGTGATAGATTTTGCAAGTGTCAACAAAATTTCTCTGTCAACATAATTTCTGTTAAACACTCATTCAATATACTGAACTCCAAATATTCAGAAAAAAATATTTAAAAAACAAAAGTATATTTAAGGACTGTCTAGTGCATTTAAGGATCGCCATTTTCTGAACTTTTATCTTATTCTTTGGAGTGTACATAGTGCAAGCTCTCAGCCTTGTAAAAGAAAGAGCTGGAAACACTCAAACAAACCTAGATTCTCTCATGACCACCTGACTACAGATGTGTATTAAGAAAAATCCCCACTGAAATATATCTCAATCTCAGAGCTTTCTATTAATCAAAGTGGACTACCCTGTCACAGTGTCTATATATATTGTAGATCTCTCTGCCAAACTTGCACTCTAAACACTTCTTGCAAAACGCAGTGTACTATAAGCACTGCCCTAGCAGTGCTGTGCTGTTTCTTCTCTCTGGTTGTTATTAGATGAGAATATTTTTGTTTAAGTTTGAAAATAAATTATTTGGTTCTCCTTTTCCCTGTTGTCTCCTTTGTATGTTAGGACCCACTGGAATGCAAAATAAAGAAGTTTTACAACATCTAAAAACATCTAAACAGCAGCAACAACAACAAGAAAGCAAAGAAATCTAGATCTGAAGAGCTAAGAATAACATTCTATGTGACTTCTTTGTGTTCAGAAAATGTGAACCCTTTTAATTTCTAAAGGTTAAAGATTGGGGAAGATTGCTTAATTTTCCACAGTCTGATATGTGAAGTAATTACAAGAATAGGCCTCAAGAAGTCACTTATAAAATCTGACACCTGCTGCTTTTCTCTGATTCTTTTGTAGTGCTAGTAGTGAAAAGAGAACAGTTATTTACTCTCTTTAAATGTACAAAAATAAAAGCATGTAGTATAACAAATATTATACAAGATATCCTTTCACTTACTAATGAAACCTGAATGAAAAAAAAAGCATTAGCATGTATTTAACTGCTTGCCAAATTATCAAACTTGTTGGACAAATAAGCACAACCTCAGAATATTAATAGAATTTTCCTGTGAAGTTTTATACTGAAAGATTTTTGATAAAGTGCTGGCACCGTTTCAAAAACTACAGACGGCACATCAAAACAAAACAGCTGATTTTTAACTCAATTCCTGCTTCCAGCAAGGAGGGAACCTGGAAGTGAACTGCTGTGTATAGAACAAAACCACTGGGAAGTCACTCTAGTATACAACCTGACCCTGAGATGGATGTGACCTTGATCCATCAAAGACAATTAACCACAGGAAATTTCTCTTTGTGATTACTTCCTGAAATACTGATATAGAAATAGAATTTGGATCTACACTTGACAATTTAACATTTTTAGAGCTGAATATGAAAGGCCTCATCCTACACTCTGAATTTGTTTCCCTCCCCTCCTGAGATCATCTCATTGTCCATGGAGTAAGTTCATAAGACCACAAGAAACCCAGATAGCGCTTATCAACTAATCCAAAGTGCTATGCATAAGTAGACAGCAGGCAGTTTGGTCTGCAAGAATGTCTCAATATATCCATTTGTCTAAAGCTATAGGGGGAATACTATCAGAGGCAGCACTAACCCTCAAGGGATCATTTTTAATGAAGTGATTCCAGACCAGAGTCCATCTGCTTCATATTCCCAGAGCAATGTAAGTCCTCAAACTCTTATGACTTCAGAGGATAGCAGTTTTATCTATAAACTCAAACACACCATTTTTGACACCCTGAAATGTTCCATAGCTCTCTTTGGGGTTATTCTACATAAAAGCTTGAGAGTAGTCTGTTTATATATCTGAGCTGTCCAGCCATGAGAACACTTCTACTACCAGTAACTTCACAAAGTCTGAGAAATTTTTCAGTAATGAGTCAGAGCTGGAGCTCACATAACTCCTGCCACCCAGCCCCCATCTGAATCAGCATGAGCTTCTCTAAACCAGCTTGGCTCAATACTAATTGCTAAGAGTCCTGATTGCTGGGAGGACAGTTCTACATTTCCTTGCAGGTCTGCTTTCTTTCAACAAGGAGCTGAGACATTCAAAGGCTGCTGGTTATGTAGAGATATAAACCCAAGCATCTGGAATCAGTGTTCCCTAAACTGTGATTCACTGTGGCAAAATTTGTCAGAGACTGATTCTTCAATTACAGTGCAAGGATTGACCATTGGCTCAGTTTTCAGTCCAGGGCTCCACAGGACTTGGTTCTCTCAATACTTTTAAATGTCTCTTCATGTTTTTAGAGTGTTTTCTAAGGCTCTAAAGCAAACAAGCTAAATGCTTTGCCTTTCCAGTATTTTCATTCTTACTCTTTCCTTAACTGGTTGTAGTCCCACAAAGGGGACTGCCTTTATCTCATGACTGAAAAAAAAGGGGGTCTTCCTTAATGTATTACATGAAATAAGACTGAAAGTAAAGCAGTAAATCAATAAGGCTAAAATGACTCAGTATCATTCACACTATAGCAAAATAAAAAGTTGAATCAGGACTTGGAGGCCATATCCTAGATCTTAGTATGGGTATCTCTGTACTTTATGAGATTTTATGAGTTAAAAAGAATAGTTCCTTTCTACAGTCTCTGATACTCACAAACTCAGAGACTGGCGCCTGTGAAAATCCCTTTGGGATTTAAAAGTGCCTGAAGTATGTCCTTTTTTTAAAAATTATTTTTTATTTTGTCCAGGACATTTCTAAAGTTTTATGTTATTTGGGTTTGGGATGGTGGTCAGAGATAAAGAAAGTTTTGGCATTTGGGGAATTTCATCATGCCAAGAAATTTCTCCAGGGATGTTTTCCATAAAGAGAGGCTTGCCAGTCATGTAAGAGCAACATAGCCTTTACCTAGAAGCTTGGTGTCACATCTCTCCTCCTCTTCTCTGCTTGGGGTTAGCATAGCTCCACAGAGCTTTAATCTAGACTAGAAATAAGATGTTGACTAAAAAGTTTATCTAATCACAATCTCCAAGATCTCTGGTCTTGTTTATTGGACCTGTCCTAGTCATACAGTCAGAGAAGTCATTTAGGGAGAGACAGAGAAATTAAATACTCAAATTTCATCTGATATCATTGATGTTTAGACACATAGCTACTTTGAGCATGATTGACAATCTGATTCTACCTCTACTTCCCCAATCTGAAGATAGACATAATAAGTAATTTACAAGTTCCCTGTGTTTTAACTTCATTTTTAAAATGTGAAGTAAATGGCTGCTCTTTATTTTCAACACTGAAAAGCTCCCATCTAGTTTTATGTCTATCACCTGGAGCATCTCAGTGCTACTGCAAAATAGTTTTAAATCACTATTGGTTTCTTAGATTGGGAGTTTTCTTTGAAGAGGTATGGCATCAAGTTCCCAGATAACATCTGAGAATAAGAACAGATCACACCACAAAATGGGCTTTTCACCAAACAGCTACTATATATATTTCACTTGCAGTTCAAACTGCTTAGGGGACAAAGTCTATGGTGACAGCACCATTATAGCTCTCAGTGTCTCTCAGCTAAAAGTACAAAGGTAAACTGAAAACAAAGAAAGTGGTCAGAGATAGACTATGCTCTATGGTTTAAAACATGTTCCACACCTAATAAACTGACACTTTAAAAATGATTTCCCATTCTATATTAGTTCATTTGAGGTAGAAAACTATTAATTGAATTTTCTGGTTAACGCAGTCACCTTTTTGCTTCAAACTTATGAAGTCATGCACGATTTGAGGAGACTGAACAAGAAGGATAGATTTATAAAAACAACTTTAATACATAAGAAGGTAAAAAAAAATCATGCCCTGTAAAACACTATCTGTTTAAAGGGATCACTGAGGTAATTACAGGGAGCACCATGCTGCTTGGCAGTTCTGCTCATTGCCAAAAGCTTTATTCCCATGCATTCGCACTGACATCTACTTGTGATGTAAGATGATTGCTGTGAACCAAGTACACTGATCTTTCCTAACTAAGATACATAAGAAGACACAGGGAACCTTTCCCTACTGATGCACCAATTTTCAGTGCCTCAGGGTGGGTACAGATCTACTAGCAGCTCAGCAATGATGTGGCTGGCCAGCCCTGAAAATTAACATATGATGGTACTTCTCTGCCTAATAGATCCTCAATGTGGGAATTCAGTTTGTCAGACAGATGTTACAGAGAGAATATTCTAAGCCCTTATGATCTATCAGATATACAATTTAATTCTCTGTACTTGTCTGCATATTTCTAACATTCCCTGATGTCCTTCTCCTTTTTTTTTTTTTCGTGTGTGTGTTTGTGAGTTATACATAACTTGCCATGGGAGCTTTGAGGCTTCTTCACCAATTAGAAATTCTGCCTCTCAATTTCAATTGCCTCTCAGTTTCAGTTCAATTGAATTAAGGACTTCCTAGCAGAGATTTTCTCATTATTTCATTTGTAAAAGCCTTATTATGTTGGCAACTTTTGCCACTCAGGTGTCAATAAAAAAATATACAAGCTTTTAAGCATGATTCCCTGCTTATTTCAGATGTAAACATAATGTCTCATTGCTTTTTGAATAAACACTGGTAACTCAAAACAAGTTTTTGTTGGATCCACACATCAAAGCAGTCAAAATCCACTCTAGTCTTCCTTCATGGGAAGTAAAAAACATTCCTTTAAATGTACCTCCCCTTTTTCAACCCATCTTGGTCTGCTTCCCAGCTCTGCAGTTGCAAGAACTGCTAATACTTGTCTATCAAAAAGACAGGCACTTTTCAATGGTTCAGATAACAGGGAAACTTTTTACTTTGCTGCTCAATATTATGCTACAGCAAATACGTCAAAGGAAGTATTTTGAAGTTTACTTTGACTCACTTCCTAGCTAGTCAGATAAAAGCTAACACTAAAGAAGATAGTCTTCTGTTCCACTCCTCATCAGCAATCCTGATAACCCTGAGGGTTGGTTCTGGTCTGTTCTCCATACAAAGGCAACCTCATGGATTTCAGAGGAGTCAGTTCTGGTTTGTTTCTGGGTAAAGAAGATCAGACAAACACATATATACAGTAACACTGAACACTACTTTTATCTTTTAAAATATTTAAGTTATTCAGAAAGCTACAAAAAAAAATAAATACTATCTTGCTGACCAAGAAACGGAAAATGAAAGTTATACTGCCTACACTAGCTGAAATCCCAATGACAGAGAATGTAGTGTAGGGTTTAGTCTAAGAAACTGCATTGGTATTTCTTAAAGCAAATTTCCACTGGCTTATCATAACTGTTTCTCCAATAAAGGTAAATAATTTTCCTGGATAAAATAAAATCAAGAATAACTGATCTAATTCTTTGGACAAAAGTGAAATTAAGTGTATTCAAATTATGAAAATAACTATAGCATATAAAATTATTGTCAAGTTTGATGTTTATATCCCTTTAATTGCGATCAGAAGGACTACTGAAGTAGGTTAAACAAGGGTGTTTTTACCCAGTTGTCAGAGAAAAGTGGTCATATTATCATTACAGTTCCCTAAAACAAGATAAACCAATTGTGCTGATTTGGGCTGGGGTAGAGTTAACTTTCTCCATAGTAGCTGGTATGAAGCTTTATTTTGGATTTTTGCTGAAGACAGTGTTGATAATATAAGGATGTTTTAGTTACTGATGAGAAGCACTTACAGTGTCAAGGCCTTTCCTGCTTCTCATCCCACCCCACCAATAGCAGGCTGGGGATGCACAAGAAGTTGGGAGGGGACTCAGATGAGACAGATGACCCTCACTGACCAAAAGAATATGGCCATACCATATGATGTCATACTCAGCATATAAAGCTGGGGGAAGAAGAAGGAAGGGGGGGATGTTCTGACTGGTGATATTTGTCTTCCCAAGTAACTGCTAGCAAATGATGGAACCTGGCTTTCCTGGAGATGGCTGAACACCTAACTGCCGATGGGCACTGGTGAAAGTATTCATTATTTTGCTTTCCTTATGAATGTGATTTTTGCTTTACTTGATGAACTGTCTTAATCTCAGCCGATGAGTTTTCGCACTTTTACCCTTCAGTTTTTCTCCCCCATCGCATCAGTGGGAGAGTGAGTGGCTGTTTGAGGCTTAATTGCCACATAGGGTTAAACCACAACATCAGATGAACAGTCCACTGTCAATAAAAAGTTAAGCTCCTGCTCTTGCCTTTTATAGAATCACAGAATATAAGAATAGTAGGGGTTGGAAGGGACCTCTGGAGATCAGAAAGTCCAACCCCTCATCCCTACTTTCTGACCAGGAAAACCACCAGACCAAATAAAAATCTGGCCTTGGGTTACACTGTACTGTACTCAGTTGAATATCACAGAAGTATGAACTTGAAGATGATTTCTCAAACAGTTCTTGTGAATTGCAGCTGTGCTTAGAGCCCAGTGCTACATTTGTCTGCAGGAATAGAGGATATGCTCTCAAGAAGGAAGCTTTTCTTCCTCAACCAGAAAAATGTTAGTTGGTCAATGCTGTGAGTAGGGAACCTTCCTGCACTTCCAATCTGTGAGACATATATGCTGACGTGGTCCCATATTACATTTTTATTTCCCAGCATGGATTATCAACTCCTCCTCTTTGTGGATTTTTCCCATTGAAAGAAAAAAAAAAACAAACAACCTAACCCATAGAATAATGGCATTAGAGGGAATACAGTGCTCAAAAAATGTCAGTAGAAACAAATGAAAAATTTTTCTGTCTAAACTGCTTAATGATGAGTGTCTTCTCAGCAAGTCTGCTGATGACACAAAACTGGGAGGATTGGCAGATACACCTGAAGGCTGTGCGGCCATCCAGAGAGACTTGGACTGACTGGAGAGCTGAGCAGAGCAGAACCTAATGAGGTTTAACAAGGATAAGTGCAGAGTCCTGAATCTGGGGAAGAATAATAAAGTACACAGTACACCAGTACAGACTGGGAGGTGATCTGCTGCAGAGCAGCCCTGTGGAGAAGGACTTGGGAGTCCTGGTAGACAACAAGTTCTCCATGGAACAGCAATGTGCCCTTGTGTCCAGGAAGGCCAATGGCAACCTGGGGTACATTAGGAGTAGTGTGTCCAGCAGATCGAGGGAGGTTCTTCTCCCCCTCTACTCTGTACTTGTGAGACCTCATCTGGAGTATTGTGTCCAGTTCTGGGTTCCCCATTTCAGGAAAGACAGGGATCTGCTCAAGAGAGTCCAATGGAGAGCTACAAGGATGATGAAGGGACTGGAGCACATTCCTTATCAGGAACGTCTGAGACACCTGGGGCTCTTTAGTCTGGAGAAGAGAAGACTGAGAGGGGATTTGATAAATGTTTATAAATATCTGAGGGCTGAGTGTCAAGAGGAAAGGGTCAGCCTCTTCTCACTCATGCCCTGTGATAGGACAAGGGGGAGAGGATATAAGCACAGGAGGTTCCACCTTAACATGAGGAGGAACTTCTTTACTGTCAGGGTCACAAAGCACTGGAACGGGCTCCCCAGAGAAGTTGTGGAGTCTCCTCTCTAGAGATTTTCAAAACCCTCCTGGGTGCATTCCTGTGTGACCTGTGCTGGATTATATGATACTGCTCTGTCAGGGCGGTTGGACTTGAAGATCTCCAAGGTCCCTTTCAACCCCTGGCACCCTGTGATAACTGTGGTGATACCTCTGATCTTTTGCTGACCTCGTCTTCCTGGTATCTATTGATACAACACATCAGAATGGTTCAAATTTGTGCCAGGCGAGATTTAAACAGCATATTAGTCCAGAGAGTGGTCAAGCACTGGAACAGGTCTCCTAGGGAGGTGGTTGATGCCCTGAGCCTGTCAGTGTTTAAGAGGCATTTGGACAATGAACTTAACCACTCAATTTAACTTCTGGTCAGGGCCAAATTGCTTAGAAGTTGGACTAGATATCTTTGTAGGTCCTATTGAAGTGAAATATTCTTCTGTCCTCTAATTTTATTCTATTATGGTGATGTTCATTATTTATCCCATTGATTTGCTGGATTGATTCCTCATGTTCATAGGAAAATAATGAGTGCTTTTGGGAGTTAAAATTTGTCAGAATTACAAAACGGTTTCTTGACATTTAAGCATTTTCTATCAATTTTCGAAGGAGTAAGCCAAATATTCTTGCTTAAATATATCAGTTGGATGCAGCTCCTGTTCTGAAACAAATCCATCTAGAAGAGGAAGCTCCAAGTTTCTCTGTATGAATTCTAAATAAAAAAAAGAACAAAACAAAACAACCAACCCACCAAAAAACAACGAAGTGGGAGAGAGGTGTAGAAGCATATGTGATAGCATTACATGATTGAAAACGTCTTGGGAAAGTATTAGAAGATGTAATCGTGATTCCTTTGAACTCAAATATTACCTTATTTATGTCTCTTTTAATCAGAGACTTTAACAGTTAAATGCCTGCATCAGAAGAGATGCCTTGTCTGAAACTGCACTCTCAAAGAGGAGGGAAAATGAGCTTTGAACCAGTGTCTTGCATCTGGGATGAGCTGTTGCTACAGTACTGTACTGCAGATGTCTTTCCTGCTGATCCTGCTCAATATTGCTGTTAACAGTACTCTGACTCAACTACCACTAATTTTAATGTAAGAAAGGAAATACAAAGGTGTAAACCTGTAGTAAGAAACATGCCTGTGTTGGCAATAGTTAACTGCTCTGGTGACCAAAGGGATCTTTTCCTGCTTAAGCTGGAAATGAAGAAAAAAACCCCAGACTTCTACAAAAATAAGGAATATTATCTGGGATGTAGTTTCCTCCTGCATTAACTTAATGGCTTTTATTCCTTTCTCATTCTTCTTTTATTGGAGTTTGCTGACTACCTGTCCATCACATTAAATACTGTTATTGCTATGGTCATGATTTACAGCTACTGCTTCTACTTTTACCACACAGGGACTTTGAAAAATAAAGAAATACATGGAAATTGATTAATTTACAGTTCATGTTCTTTGCAAAGCAGAAATTAACTGAAACATTAGCAATGGCAGGAAAAATGATGGTAGATTATTAAAAAAAATAGGCAAGGTAATTTAAAAGATTTTTCTAATATGTAGCCTTAATTAGTATCTTAGAAACTAAGGAGTTAATGCTGTGAGTATTTGACCTTAATTAGCATGTTCAAAACTAATGCTGTTAGTATTTGGGGCTGTTCAATTTTGCATATTGCCACAATGTTCCAAAATCAAGCTGTAAACAAAAAGATACTCAGTTTGGTGGTTAAACTTTGAAGTTCAGATACATGATTAATGTGTCTGAACACCTCGGCTACCTGCTCAGCCATGCTTGTATACATGCTTGTCATCTGCTTGTATACTCCAAACATCTCAGTGAAATCTCAGACATCTTCTTTCACGATATTGAATGCATCCTACTTTAAAAATTTCTGTGTAATTTTCTTTCACTTTTTATTCCCTAAACTAGAGGACCTATAAATGTAAA
Organism: Chloroceryle amazona; assembly: GCA_027560015.1. NCBI lineage: Eukaryota > Metazoa > Chordata > Aves > Coraciiformes > Cerylidae > Chloroceryle > Chloroceryle amazona. Next base: position 484 of record JANHFX010021956.1, on the reverse strand, counting down.
TACCAAGTAAAAAAAATGTCTTAAATAAAATACATTATTTTGATGTTTTACTTTCTCATAATATTTGCTTCAGGGAAGATGATTGTTACTTAACTCATCAGCCCCACTGGAATAGGCCATAAAGCAATCATAGAGACAGTGTTTGGTATATGACTTTGTATGAATGATAGATTGTTGACTGTGTTTGCTTTATTCTCTGCTGGGTCAGTGCCAGCTGAGGAACAAGACATATTTTAAACATATGAATATGTATCTCTAATAACTAGATTTTTACTATGGATTTACTATGGATTTTTACTCCTGACCTGTGGAGTTGACTTTCACTCCATGACTGAAGCTTCCCCTTCACCCAGAGCATTAAGTAGGTGTGGTAGTTAGGGTCCGGCATTCGGAAGTTTTTCGCGCTCTACGGGAAGACAGGGACAGCTTGATAGCCAATAGCGCTTGATTTATGAGGCAAGCAGACGGATGTGACGCCGTAGAA
>JANHFX010021950.1:0-21616 GCA_027560015.1 Chloroceryle amazona | reverse complement strand
CTGCACCACTGATCACAACCCTCTGAGCTCTGTTGTTCAGCCAGTTCTCAACCCATCTCATCATCCGCTCTTCTAACCCACACTTCCTGAGTTTACACACAGGATGTTATGGGAGACAGTGTTAAAAACCTTGCTGAAGTCAAGGTAGACAACATCCACTGATATCCCTGCATCTACTCATTAAGTCACACAGGCATAGAAGGCATTGGATTAGTCAGATGTGACTTCCCTTTAGTAAATCTATGCTGGCTATTCCTGATAACCTTCTTTTCTTCCATGTGCTTAGAGATGATCTCCAGAATAAGCTGCTCCATTACCTTCCCAGGTATGGTGGTGAGGGTGACTGGTCTGTAATTAGCAGGGTCTTCCTTCTTGTCCTTTATGAAGACTGGAGTGACATCGGCTTTCCTTCAGTCCTCAGGCACCTCTCCTGTTCTCCGTGATCTCTCAGAAATGATGGAGAGTGGTAGAGCGACCACATCAGCCAGCTCCCTCAGCAGTCATGGGTGCAGCCCATCAGGGCTCATGGATTTGTGTGTGTTCAGTTTACACAAGTGATTTACCCAATCCTCATACACCAGTGGAGAGACTTCCTCATTCTAGACTTTCACTCATACTTCCAGGGTCAGGGATTCCTGAGGGCTGGTCTTAACAGTGAAGTCTGAAGCAAAGGTGGCATTCAGTAACTCCACCTTCTCTGCATCCTCTGTCACCAGGTCTCCTGCATCATTCAGCAGTGGGCCCACATTTTCCCTATTCTTCCTTTTACCATTGATGTATTTGAAGAATCCCTTCTTGTTCTCCTTTACTTCTTTGGCCAGAGTTAATACCAAGAGGGCCTTGGCATTCCTTCTTGCATCTCTATATCCCATCATGTATCTTTGAAATAAATTATTTGACCATAAAAGACATTGGATGTGAATGAAATTAAAAATTACATTTTCTGGTCTTTGAGAAAGGAAAAGATCACAGAAGATTGGTTTTGAGTCTGGTATTCTGCATCTACTTGGCTTGTGGCCTCCAACTTGTCCCCGAGTGGGGCAACATATAGGTAACTTCCTCAGTAGGGCCCATCTCTGATGCCACTGCAAAGGTACTACTGCAAGGGTACTACTACAGACGTACTACTGCACAGGTAACCCTACCTGGGACCTGACATCTGTGGTACTTGCTTTTCTGAGGAGAGGTGGGATGTGAGGGCCCCAGTCCAGCTCTGGCTCTGCTTCACATGCTCTGCTTCACTGCCTATAGTCAGCCTGCTTTTGGCCCACACCTGTATGCACAGAGGCCCCATGCTCTAGAAGACTCTTGAGGAGCAAAGTATTTCTGAGATACTGGCACCATCACCATGGCCTGGAGGTTTTCCTGCCTAGATCTGTCTCAGGGAAATGTGTGAAGTGTTTGTGTGACGGTGGAGTGACCTCAGGAATTTCTGTCTTATTTCAGTTTTGCCTTTGGCAAAAGGTCCTGACATTAATTCATTAATGTCTGCAAATTACTTTGAGGTTCTCTGGCAAGAGCTTCTATAGTAGTGCATAGAATTCAACTATTCAATTATTAATTATTTCTATCAATAATTCAACTATTTAATTATTCATTGTTGTTATTCCTGTTACTCAGACCAGAGGCCAACATACACAGAGCAGTTCCTGGCCTGTCTCAAGGCAATGCACCTTCAGTTTCTACCTCCAAAATGCCTTTAGCTTTGACAAACACCTTGCATATATCAGTGCATCTGACCAGCACAGCCCTGCCTCCTTTCTCATGACCCAAGCCTAAGCATGAACTGTGAGTCATTTTCATGTGGATGGGGATGGAAAAGCAGAGCCCTGAGCACCTTTTACCTGCTGGGAGAGGGATGAGATTATGAAAAAACAAACCTGATGTTCCATCAGTCTTGTAAATGAAAGTTTGGAGTTTGATTCACTATGAAGCAGAGAACTGGTTTTACAGTTGAATGATGTCCAGGACTATAAGTAGGACTGGGAATGTTAGCCTGGACCTCTTTGGTTGATAGATCACATCTGAAAGGAGTGTTTTGTTAGGTCCCCTCTGTTACAGTCTCTTTCTCATGATGTTCTGGGTGAAGCAACACTTGTTTTCTTTACACATGCTTGAGACTGTGGTAAAGGCTTGCAGACAAGTCTGTTCACAGAGACCTCAGCACTGTGCTTTTCAAAGACATAGTCATCTCTACATTCAGTGCTGACCAGAGAGCAACTCATGCTGCAAATTGTCCCCCTTTTTGAACAATGACATAGAACCTGTACCACAAAACCTGACAGCAGAAAGCAAGTCGTCCAACGGGTGTGATTGCCTTGGGACAGTGCTCCACAGGAGGCCATCTCTCTGTTGCCTGCAAAGGGTCTCCAGGACAGATGCTCAAATGATGTCTCCTCTATCAGTCTGATGCTAGGTGAAACAACTCCCTTTGTGGGTCTCCCCTGCTCCGGTAGTTCTCTGAGTACCTGGTGTTACCCAGAGGACCTCTCTGACAGTGTCGTTTTGGTTGCCATGGATGACAGCAATAAGCTGAAACCAGCATGCTCGCAGGAGGAAATACCAAAATAATTTCATCAAAGACTGGCTGAAGCTGGCAGTAGGGCCATTCCATGACTTGGTCAAACAGTATAGGGGACAAGCAGGGCTTCACCCAGGGGTCTGCCCCATCATGCGTGCAGTACACAGTAGTTGTGTGGACCAGCTCTAACAACCTCCTACCACCAGCACTCTCAGCTGCTGCTGCATCCAGAGCTATTTGGGCAGGTGAAAGGGATACCTTTATCTTGATCCCACAAAGGGAGCAAAGATTCCTTGTTAATGCAGGCACACCAAAATGCTTCTCTGGTCTGAAGGACAGACAAGTGGTGTTTTCAAGCATTTCTTCCTAAAGGTAGATGTCTAAAAATGAGATGACTCGTGTGAAAGTAATTTAGTTCTTCTCTAGTCAATTGGAAAGAACTCTTCATCCTGCCTTACGTGCCTGTCTTAGTTTGAGATGAATAATTTCTAGAAGTGATCACTGAACCAGAAAGAATATTTCTAAAGAATTCAGCAATAGAGGGAAGCAGAAAGGGCAAATCCATCTCTCTCAGTGCTATGAACGCTTCAACTCATGATTATGTGTAGGTTTGGCCTGAAAAGCTAAAAGTCACAGACTAAATGAGTTATTGTCAGAGAAAGATAATCACCTCTGGTTTTCATGTTGGGTTAGGAGATGGTGGCTAAGAAGACAGCAAGAGACGGCCCAGCTAAGGTGCTCCTTGACAAAACCTGATCCAATGTAGGAGTATGGGACAATGCTCTTTGAAGATGGAGATCTTCACCACCTGTTTTTAGGCTTGGCCAAAAGAGATCAAGGCAAAAAGAATATGGTGAGAGCTGTAGTTGTCAGAAGAGCAGAGGTGAGTGCTAGGGAGACTACAGCTGTAACCCCAGAACCCAAAGTTGACAACTGTCATCCATAGGAAATAAAATGCACATGAAACACAACAGAAGTTGCCTCAAAACCCTGGGGCCAAAGCTCACTCCCTGGACAGTAAAATTTACCATGGGTTTAAGGGGGTTTTATTCATTTTTGATGAATGGTTGGGCATGGGATCAGGGAGTCCCCATAACACAAACCTGCTGCAAAGGCTACAAATAGTCTCTCTGCTCTCTAGTGTTGTGCCTTAAGCCTTTTAGTTCCCACTCTCTAGGGGCCCCAAAGCCAAGGAAAACCAGCCTTTGTCAAATTTACTCAGCCCCTCATCAGCAGAAGCTGAAACCTCTTCATGCTCCATGAGAAGTTATTAGCACCTCCCTCTGTAGAAGCTGACATGTTCTGCAGGGCCTATGTTGCATAATAAGTTCCCATGTACATGGAAATATTTTTTGTGTGTGTGTAAATACGTTTTCTTACACATCATTTACTCTGCTTTCCTCTTAACACTGTAAGATTTCCTTTGACACAGTGACTCCAACAGAAAAATTCCATAAACATGAACTTAAAAAAGTGCAGGGAACTGTGACAGCTCCCCCTGATGAAAACCTGAAAATAAAGCTTTGACAAATTAGGGGTATCACTGAGCTGCACCCCATGATCACTTCTACTCACACTAACAGGTTTTCCCTGTCTTGTATTCTGGTGTGACACTTTCTCATCCCTGCAGCATTTCTATGCCATCCACTAACACATGAAGTCCTGTCAGTCTGTTTAACCAAGTGATGGAACATGAGGAAGTGGCTTCAAGTTGCGCCAAGTGAAGTTTAGATTGGATATTAGGAAGAATTTCTTAAATGAATGGACTATCAGGCATTGGAATGGCCTTCCCAGGGAAGTGGCAGAGTCCCCATCCCCAGAGGTATTTAAAAGCCATGCAGGCATACTATGCAGGGATATGGTTTAGTAGAGGTCCAGTCAGTGTTACGTTAAAGACTGTACGAGATGATCCTAAAGGTCTTTTTCAATCTATGAAATTCTGTGATTCTTTCATTAACATCCATCATAAATGAAACTGGTCTACTGTTGTACCCAGAAGTAACTTTGGGGAGAGTGGCAGTTTTCAGTAGATTGAAGAGTGGGTTTTGGGTTTTTTTGGTGGTGGCTCCCATTCTCTCCTCTGGGGTTGGCAGTTTTAGAACACTGCACTTTCTATGATATAACCCAGCCTGCACCAAAGTAAAGAAAGACTATGCACAATATGGGGATGACAAGGGTGCAGGGACATTGTGGAAAATCTCCCCACAATGCATCTGATCAGATAGGAAGGTCAGGTCAGTGTCTCATACAGACACACTATATATCACAGAACCACAGAATCACAGATGGTAGGAGTTGGAAGGGACCTCTGGAGATCATCTCATCCAACTTCACTGCCAAAGCAGGTTTACCCAGGGCAGGTTGCCCAGGATTGCATTGTCCAGGTGGGTTTGGAATCTCTCCAGAGAAGGAAACTCCACAAACTCTGTGCAGGCTGTGCCAGGACTCTGTAACCCTCAGTCAGGGGCTTTTCCAAATACTGAAGTGGAACTTCCCGTGTTCCCATTTATTCCCATTGTTGCCTCTTGTCCTGTCACAGGGCACCATTGACAGGAGACTAGCCGCATCTTCTTGAACCCCGCCCTTTTGCTATTGATCAACATTGATTAGATCCCCTCTCAGTCTTCTCTTCTCCAGATAAACAGCCTCAGAGCTCTCAGCCTTTCCTCAACACAGAGATGCTCCAGTCCCATCATCATCTTTATAGTCTCTGCTGAACTCTCTCCAGTAGTTCCTTGTCTCTGTTGAACTGAGGAGCCCAGAACTGGACACAATACTCCAGAGGTGGCCTCACTAGGGCAGAGTAGAGAAGAACCACCTCCCTCAACCTGCTGGTTACATGGCCCAGGAACACCATTGGCCTTCTTGGCCACAAGGGCCCATGAACTTATTAAAAACCCAGAAGATACTTATCCAAAACATTATAACAATCCCAGGTCAGATTTGATACAAGAGGTTTGGTCAATGTGACAAGGTAAAGTAGTATATTCTGCCTTGGGAGTGTGAATGATTCTTACTGAAAACAGAGAAGTGCAATAAATCGTGGTCATTCAACTGAAATACTTTGAAGTGGTTTATTTTATGAAAAGATGATGTGTCCTTTTCTCCTTGAAAAATAAATCATCTCCAAACCACACATGGGTTAAAATAAGATCTGTGTTTGTCTTCTGTTGAGTACCTGGACAGTACCTGGACTACACTGTTGTCTTTACGAAGCCAGAGGCTAGTGCACAAGAACAGCAGTTACTAAGAAACTGGGGTGCATGAGATAAGTTGTTCAATAGTGTTTCACAAGGATGTTGTAATTTAGTCTCACTAACATGATTATTTTATATTTCTAAGCTGTGGTGACAGCAAAATAGAGTCCAGCTTCTGAGATGTGTTGTATGGTGTTTGAAAGCTCCAGGTCTGTTTGGACATCTGGGCTCTTCTCTAGACCAAGACAAGCTCCATGGGGCTGGGCTGGTAACCTGGGAGAGGAACACTACCACTCTTCAAACCTGCTGGGAGCTCCTGGCTCTTGCTCCCATGCTGTGGCAAATGTCATCTGCTTCTTGAAGTGCTTCATTTATGTCAAATTTCTCAAGACCTGATTTAGAACAGGATTTCCATCTGGACCTCAAGCTAGAATCTAGTGACTCAGGCACTTTCCCTTGGCATTTCAATTTTCTCTTCAGGACTTGGCTGATTAAACTGCACTGACTGCACCAAACAACTGATAGCAGGATGTTATGTTGTTTGTAAACTAATGAGGACCAGCTTTCTGGTGGATAAATATAAACTTGTAATAAGGTTTCCTCTACACAGACAACAGTTCACACTCTTGACATAACCTACCAAAATACGAATAAGAATTCAGTCTTCTTGTGAGGAATTAAACATGCTGCATGTTCCATGGTTCTATGATAAGAGGGAGTAAACCTGGAAATCTGTCCCTCTTGTATGATCATAAAATAGCTATTGGTGGTGACTTCATCAGCAGATGCTAATTGTAAGTAAAGAGGGTTTGTACAAACAAGAATAGCAACACCTAGGTGAGTACAGAGCAATTAAGTGAATATTACTGTCTCAAAAAAATATATTTTTGTCATGAAATCTGAATCAGACACATTGTGTTGAAGATAATTGAGAGACTCAGTAGCATAAAATACACTTTCACACCATTCTGCAAGGACGTGCCATTAACTACTGCATCTAGAGACAGTTGTAAAAGTTACACAAGGAAATTCCAGAGTCTTTAAAATGAAGTAAGAATGATCCTGCTCCCAAGCATGGTCTCCCTGGGAACATTTGAAAACCTTTTACTTAATGAATTTTCTTTCCCAGGCACAGAACAGTAAAGACTCATCTGAACAAAGCACAGATGTCAGAGATGGTTTTGAACGTTAATAAGCTCCACAAACCTTTACCTCACATTGCTTGCATTATTTTTTAAATTAACATATTTGCTCACTGGGGCTGGTGAGCACCTAACTCCTACACCCACCCTGTTTAATATTTGTGCTGCAAAGCACAATCGACAGCCTGCTGTCTACTGCCAGGAGCAGGCAACTTTGGGCTTGTAGCATCATAGATTAATTTTGGTTAGAAGAGACCTTTAAGATCAAGTACAACCCAGTGGTGACCAAGCACTGACAGGTCACCATTATCTATGTCACTCAACACCATATCTACATGGTGTTTAAATCCCTCCAGGGATGGGGACTCTACCAGTGATCTGGGCAGCCTGGGACAGCCGTTGATAACCCTTTTTTAAAGAAATGTTTCCTAATATCCAACGTAAACCTACCCTGGCACAACTTGAGGACATTGCCTTTCACCCATCATTTATTACCTGGGAGAATAGACTGACCCCAGCTGACTCCAACCTCCTTTCAGAGAGCTGTTGAGAGCAAGAAGGTCTCCCCTGAGCCTCCTTTTCTCCAGGCTGAACAAGCCCAGGTTCCTCAGCTGCTCCTCACCAGGCTTGTGCTCTAGAGCCTTCCCCAGCTTCATTGACCTTCTCCGGACACTCTCCATCCCCTCAATGTTTGAAAGTGAGTTTCAGAGGTTTGGGTTATTTATATATACAACCACAAGGACTATGGGTTTTCCATCAGAAGAATCCAATCTCTGTATGTTTTGAATCAAATAAATTGTCCTTTTGGTGGCCCCTCCCTTATCCTGCTGATTACAGGTTTAATTTATACAAAAAGTAAGACTGTTTGGAATGAAGGAGTTAATCAGATATGACAGAGAGCCAGGGAGTTGACTTCTGTCTGAAAACATTTCCCTTGGCCCTAATGGATACATGCTAATTTAGGTAGGTATTTTGGAAGCTGTCATCTGCTTGAGAGCCAACACCTTGGACTCATCCGTATCTTCATTTTCTAGTTTATCCCTTTCTTTACCTGTAAGACTCCTTAGCTCCCTGCTGCACCACATAAAGCTTCAAAGAGCTTGCACTATCAGCAACATGTCCCCTTGAGGCTAGTACAAAAAAAGACCTTGCATCTCCAAGCAGAATATTTAAAGAAGTAACCAAATTATTCTTTCTCCTGAAACTCATCTGAGCCTCTGCAGAATTTCAGTTAGGGATGGTGTTAGATTAGCAATGTTGGTTCAGGCTCCCTGATATTATATCTGACTCTCCATCACCATCAAATAGTGCAGTTTATTTTTAGCATAATATTTTAAGAAATTGTAGGGGGACCTGTCACTCCCTGAGAAGAAGTGACAAACTGGCACCTCTCACAGAAACACAAGAGTATCACATACCCGGGATGTCAGCAAGAAACCTGCACATTTTTTTTGTGGCCAAAACAATACCATTTAAGAAGATTTATGTAGTATTTGAGCACAGTATCAGCCTACTAAAGGCAACCCAGAGGCAGTTTTGAAGGACCCCCACTTAAGCTGTGGTGCTGACATTTCCCAGGCAGCACTGTAGAGGGCCCTGAGGGATGCCCCAGCCTACCCTTTGTCACAGCCCACTGCATCTGTTGTGAAATTGCAGAAAGATCTGTGGAAATGCCTGCAAAAACTATCTCCATCCTCTCTTGTGAATGGAGCATTTTTAATTAATGTACGATATCAAATGCCACAGGAGTTCTTAAGTCAATGCAAATCCTGTGTTTGTACAGTAGTATGAGTAGGCATATGACAGAGCAGCACTATGAGAAAAATGAATATTACTCTCATGGCCTGAGTTCAGTGCACAGATGTCTACTCACTAATGGATTTCTGGCAATCAAATATTTTCTTTATTGCTGTAAGGCAGTTTGGAAGTATTTGATCATTATTACCTTAAGCATTCCACAGTGTTTTAGGGTGTAATTAGATGGGAAATTATCCTAGCAATTTATTCTAAATAGTAATTGTCCCATAAAGTAAGTCCTGCTGTGTATAAAATTACAGATCAGTGTCAAGATTTCATTTCATAACCATGTGTTTCATCAGGTGGAATCTCGGGCTTTTACCTTGAATACCTAAGCCTATGGCTGCTTCATCTGCTCCTGCCTGCCATGTGAGGTACATAAAATTGGCAGAGGAAGGCCAGTTCCTCTGACAACCTGCAAAAAGAGAAACAGTTCATCTAAGTTCCACTTGTACAGAACAAGTGATAAGTGTTCATTGCACTGCCTACATGGCTAAGATAGAGGTAAGTCCCTCAGCTGGATTTTTCTTCTTCCTTCTCCTTCTCCTTCACCTTCACCTTTGTCTTCAACTTCTTCTCCTTCTCTTCTCCTTTCTCCTTCTCCTTCTCCTTCTCCTTCTCCTTCTCCTTCTCCTTCTCCTTCTCCTTCTCTTCTCCTTCTTTCTCCTTCTCTTTCTCTGTCTTCTGCTTCTGTAAAGAAAGGTGAAAAAGAACAGCTCAGACACAAAAATCTAAGCCTCATCTACAAAAAGATGTCATTGGAATCCTACTGCTGAAAACCCATCCCCAAAGAGCAATCTGCACTCAGGCCTAGTCACTGACTCTGATCATTTGATCCAAATGTACTGAGGTTCTCCCACCCTTTAACAGAGGTAAAACTGAAGCCTCAGCTCTCCAAGCCATCACCTTCACAGTAGGAACACTGGGATAGGCTAAACATGGGGCCCATGAAGAACCTCCTTATTGTAGTTTGCTACTGAGGTGAACCTGACTGAAGACATTCTGAGAAAGATCAGTCCTTGGCCAAATGTCTTCCACAACTGGTGGTCTATTATCCCTTGTTGTCCTAGAAGTCCACACAAGTCTGCAGCTGGCCTGCTTTTGGGGAATATGAGAAGTGCATACTCAGGCTGCTGAGGCCAAGCTGGTGACTGCCTGGGCAAGGGTTCTCACTGGGTAAACTGTGCAGTAAGTGACGCTATCTTCAGTTTGGTCCTTATTGTCACGGAGGCACCCACAAAGCAAACAGCAGGCACTATCCAAAATGGGGTTTATTGCAACAAATGTTGGCCAGCACTCTTTCTGACTAAATAAAAGTTTGGATGTGTGTTGGGAGTTAAATACTACACAAATAATTCCTAAACCTTAAGAAAAGATGAAACAAAATGGGTACACACTCACTCATCAAGGGGAAACCTCCCACATCAGAGTGCTCAAGGTACCACTCACTGAAAGGAAGGGCAAGCCTCACTCAATCCACGGAGACTCACTCAATCCATGGAAGTATCCTTGGATGGCATGTCCAATGGGAGGGTCTGACTGCCAAGCCTGTTGCTCTGTGAAGAACCAACTCATCTGTCTCTTAGGCAGGACCCCATTTATACCCCAGTCCAGAGTGCATTGTGGTCATTATGACTGGTTGAGGGGACCAGCCCAGACAAAACACAGACAAGCACAGACCTCAAGGTGCTAGTTAAACACTAGGAGGTGCAGCTTAATGGCCAAGGCAACAAACTGCTCTGTCTGAGGGACCAAACTACTACAGCACACTCTGTTTGCTTTGTGTTTTGTCTGTTGGGGGTAGCTGCACCTGCCACACTAATGCCAGTTTAATTTCCAAATTCAAGGTCGTTTGAGATTCCTAGACCAAGCCAGGCTGGGATCCTATCTCCACCTCAGCTGGCTAAGTGGTCGCACCCTGGAGCCTTGCTTCTCTGTCTAGCTTCTGGTAGACAAGGCTGGGATACATCAAGAGTCAAGTAAAAAGAGGAATATAATGTCTGTTTCTGCTTCAGATGTGTTTCTCTAGGGTGCCGTGGAAAGCTCTGATCTTGTCTTGTGCTGAGAGCCAAAGGCGTGCTTGGCTTTTTGCTCCATTCCTGTGCCAGTTTCCGGAGCAGGAAGGATAAATCCCCAGAACAGAATGTGACAACTGTTCTACATAAGAACAAACAAAATGGAGGTGGTCAAAGAGGGAAAAGTCAGGCTATGGTTGCCTCTTGCATGCTACAGAAACCTGATTCAGAGCAGAGGAAGCACAGAGCACATTACATATCAAGATCACTGGAGAGGTGAGAAGCTACAGGCAATAAACAGTTGGCTGATAACCTCACTCTATTCTAGCCTCTCCTCTAGAAAAGTTCATAGGGCCAAGAAAATGAGGTATTTGTAGAATTTCCTGGCTTGTTCTGAGAGAACCATAGAAGTGCTGGTGGAAAGGGAACCCTGGAGGTCTCTAGTCTATCCTTCATCTAAGAGCAGGACAACCTCCAACAGCAGATCAGGTCAGCTGTGGCTTTGTCTAGTGGATCCCAAGTACTTCCAAGGACTGATAACATGCACTTCCTGGGTGATCTGTTTCAGGGTTGTGCTACAGTGAAGATTTTCCTTATTAAAAAGAGAGAAGACACAGAGAAATATGGGTGTGAGGCGGCTTTCCAAACACTGGTTAAATCAGTGGATGAAATCAACTGCTAAATCCTGCTGTTGCTTATCTGTTGCCGGCTGTGCATAAACATGAAAATAAATACTCGCCTGCTAAACTTCCAGCAAGCCCTAGTTAGACCTTGTCCAAACCTTAAGAATATACCATTCAGCTGGGTGTTGGTACTGCACAAAACTAACATTGAGGGCATAGAATTTTTCTCAGTTCTCTATTAGAGAGAAAATACAAAAAATGACAGCTTCCTCATCAGAATCTCAGATGAAGGAACACATTATAAATTAGAAGATTTAATGATCCTGCTTTGTCTGCACCTTTTTTATTCTCCACAGTATTTTAATTTATATTTAGGAGTTTATGGAGAGATTTGTAATGTTATAAATTTCCCAAACCCTCAGTCAAAAAAAACCAACAAAACAAGAAAAAAAAAGCAGCATTTTTTTGGGGAGTGTATTTCAGTAAACCTCACCAACCGATAGCATGAGGAGAACCTATGGGGAGCTCATAGCTGCCCAGAAACCTGTTCTGACTGTTCAGAGAGGTCCTGCACACACAGGAATGCTGTTTGGGTTTCCATGCATGACAGAGAACAGCTAGCAGCTCCATTTAGGAGATTTCACCCACTGCTGTCTACTGCCTCTGTTTCGCACGTTGTGGCAGGTGTTGGATGGTGGAGGACCGTGGTCCCTCTTCAGCACCCTGACGTCCTGTGCCCAGCAGAGCAGGTCCACCCAAGCTATGACTTCCAGGGGATATCATTATGTGGTTTGACCCCAGGGGCTCTCACCATGGAGAGAAAATACTCAAGAGTCCACTGCAGAGACACAAAGATGATTAAGGGAATGGACAATCTTCGTTATGAGGAAAGGCTGAAGGAGCTGGGTCTCTTTAGCTGGGAGGAGACTGAGGGGTGACCTCATCAATGTTTATAAATATATAAAGGATGAGTGTCAGGAGGATGGAGCTAGGCTCTTCTCAGTGATGTGCAGTGATAGGACAAGGGGCAACGGCCGCAAGCTGGAACATAGGAGATTCCATGTAAACGTAAGGAGAAACTTTTTCATGGTTGGGGTGACAGAGCACTGGAACAGGCTGCCCACAGAGGTTGTGGAGTCTCCCTCTGCAGACATTCAAAATGCACCTGGACATGTTCCTGTGTGACCTGATTTAGGTGATCCTGCTCTGGCAGGGGGTTGGACCAGATGATCTTTCAAGGTCCCTTCCAGCCCCTACCATTCTGTGATTCTGTGATTCTGTGATTCAGTGAAGAGAACTCACTTGCCCCAACACTAGTTGTAGCCTTGCAACTGGGTGGGCAAGTAGGGTACAGTGTGTTGTCACAACAGAACACCCACCCCTGGATCATGGTTACCACTCATGGTTTTCTTGAAGTCATTGAGTTTATCAGCACAAGTTGGACTGCTAGAATTAAACCCAGATATGGAATAATCTCTCTTGGAAAAAAGCTCTTTGAAATCCCCAGGTGGTTGCTTCCTGGTGTGGCAGCTGTTTGTACACAGCAACAATGGACATTCCTCCTAAGTGGATGATATATGAATTTCATCTGCTGCCGAATTTGCCATCTGAAACTCCTGGCCTTCTTTTTTTACAAGAGCTCCCTGTGAAAAAAAATTCACAGGCACTGTTTCACTTTTGTATATTTTTGAGATAAACAGTAAAATAAGTCTGTTATTTTTGTTGGTGCCTGTGTCCCTTTTGTAGACCCCACCAACTGTCAAAACAAGCAGCTTCTTTAAAGATGGGCTTTAGACCTGGATGCAATCTCATTACCTGGAAAAGATGTGTTCTATCAGGCCTTGACCTTATTCATCCTTTGCTTTCTGCCGAGTGCAGCAGGACATATCCCTCCTCTAGAGCTGCAGTTTGACACCTCATTTACTCACCCAGCACTCCTTAGCCTGGGCTGAATCAGTCCCTTCATGACAATGGCAATAGGATGAACATCACCACGCACGCTCCTGACCTCAGCTCTTTTTTCTCTGACAATCATTGAAGACTGAATATTCAGACCAGTCTATAAAAATATTTGCCCAATTTCTGGGTCAAATCCTGTGGTAATCAACACCAACAGTATGTCTGGCTTTGAAAACTTGGATCCAGCTGAGGGAAGTGACCTTTCCTGAGCAGAATGATGGTTTTTAAAAGCTGATGATATCAGGAAGCAACAGAAAGCAGTTTGTTCTCTACACTGCTGAGCCCTCTCACAAAGCTGTCTGTGCTGACTTTCTCCGCAGCCTAGTTTAATTATTTCCCTAATCTTGAAGTAACAGCAATACTTGTAAAAGTAAAAATAGTAATAACAATAAAATTTTACTACTGGAAGTATGAAAGAAAACACAGTAAAGTGGCGCAGAGCCAATCATTTCTGTGTGCATTTTGCAAGCCTCATGGTACTTCTGAGCTTCTTCAGCCCTTCATTGATGGATATGTAAAAAAGCAACAGCCTCTATGTGACCTGGGAAATATTTCTTCTTTCTTCTGTGTCCATCCGCACAAAACACAATCTTGTTATCACCTGTAGTAGTTTCACGTGACACATGATCATGCTAATCTGGCAGCTATATTTTGGTCACACTCCTAGATGATTTGCAGTCAAAAAAATTGTTAAGTTGCAAGAAGAAAAATGTGTCAGTGGCGTTTGGCTGTAACCCAAGTCAGTAACACAGCAGGTGTGGGAGCTCCCTTAGATGTTTTTGCTTGATGAACTCCCACTTGAAATGGCTGATAAATTTCAATATTTGGACAGATGGCTGGATTCCCAAATCTGTTTTTAAAATACACATTGAAGCTTTTCAGAAATTGCAGTATCCTCCTTTGCAAGGAGTTATTTCTTGGAAGAAGATATTCTTCCTTTTCTGCTGTTTTAATGACCATGATTTCTAACTTCTTCCCACCACAGACTGCACTGTACCTGGGATCATTTCCTTGATTGATGTTGTTCCCTACGATATTTGGAAGGGTAGTACTAGGGAAAACTACATTTACAATAGACTGTTTTGTTTTGTTTCTGCAATCAAGAAGTGCTCTGGTATTACCGGGTTAAAAAAAAACATAATAGGTCCATTTTCCCATAAATAATAGCCAAACTATCCACTTGCCTGCATCTGCAGATCAAGGATGAAAATAATATAATCACATAGTGGTTGGAATTATAAAAAGGAAGTTAGAAAAACAAAAGTATAATATGATTAGCTTAACCATAACCATTTAACCTTCCTCCAAGTCAGTCTCATTCTTCTGAAAATACTCCCCATGAACCAGACTCTGCAATAACTTTGCCGAGATCCTTCTCTAAACAAGCCAGTTGCAGCAGAGAAGACCCTTACAGCAGCCTCACTAAAAGCACAGAGTGGGCCAGGAGAAGAGTGGCAATTGAAAGTGAAGTTGCCAACATCCTAAAGTCCTCTGTCCACTTCAAGAAAAAGAGAAGGAAGTTTTAAACCCAGTTTTAGATATAAACACCAGTTTTAGATATAAGTTAAGGAAGGGAAAGACCTTCGTGCTTCTCAAAGCCCCATATCCCCTGCTCAGATACAACCAACCATCTCATTTCATCACAGGGCTTAGAAAAGGTGAAGATGATAAAGCTGAGCCTGGAAAGAGCTTGTGACTCCTTACATGTCTGCTGAGTGATGCTTTTTGATGCACAGCCTTCCACCTTTGCTGACCTATGAACTAACTGCCTAGAAGACGCTTCTACCAAGATCTGGGCTAAAACCTCTGATTACTCCAGGAGGAAAACAGGGGTGCTGAGATATAAATGTCAGGTTGTAGTCTTTTCATTTTATAGCTGTAGCTTGTTTTGTATAGATAGAGCAAACTAACCCTGATAGACTGCTTTGAGTAACCTTGGTTTGCATAGATAAGAGAGACTAACTATGAGCTAAGCGGGAACAGAGAGGAGCCTCCAGAGATAAGCTAGATCATATGAGGTCTGTGGTTGCCGGCTCAGCATAGCCTTGCATTCTGAGCCAAAGGTACACAGTGAGGAATACTCCAGACCAAGACCACCAGACAGCAGTGCTCAGGCGTCAATGAGAGACTTATGATAATGAGTTCTCAGAAATAAATATAATAACCACACCTATTCCTGGAATTCATTGTAATAACTCCTCCTTTGCCGATGAATATGGCTGTTTCTCATGATAAATAACTGCTTGCTTTGAAGTATGGCGTGCAAGTTAGGAGGAGTGACTCCCCTTGCGCCCAGCGCTATAATAAACATGCCTACTTTATAACCTATCTCAGGTTGTAGAGTTTGATTCTGCATGTCAGTGCTAACGTTCCCTCAATGCTTGGGCAACAGTAAAAACATCTGCAAAAGCACAGATGAAGAAAGAATGGGAGAAGATTTCTGAGAAGACAAGGTGCTACCTGAATTTTTACATCACAGCAAGGGGCTGTCTAAAAATGCTGTCTTGAAGTGAGGTGATGATGTGCTGATGATGATGTCAGGTAATGCATAACCCCTGGAATCCTGTGGTGGACATTAGGACATCTGAAAATCTGTTGGCATTGCTTGTCCCTCCCACCAGACAAAGGACAAAAAAAAATAATTATTTTTTTATATTACAGTTGTCATTTCAATACCAAAGCTGTTCTCTATCTCTGTCTGGAGGGAAAATACCTTTGGGTGCTCCTTGCCTGAAGAAGACATCAGAATGTGGAAAGCTCTTTTTCGCCTGTCTGAAGGATGTTGGAACCCTGAGTGAAGTTAGATGCACCATGTTAGTCCCAGGGTTCAATGCCATGGTGATACATGCTCCCTCTGACATTATAAGCACAGAGTCAGTAAAGCCATGGTCACTGCTCCCTTCTAATGAACCTTTCTAATGGATATTGACTACTCTACCAGTCCAAATAAGTTCTTCTACCACTATGGAGTCCTGCCAGGTATTCATATCTTCTCAGAGCACATCAGTGTGGTCCAGGGGGGCTGGGGCAGACTGGAGGTGGTGAAGGGCTGAAGTCTGCCCTTGGATCTGCCATGGACAGCTGAGCTGGGCTGTGCAATCTCTCAATGCGCCTCTGGGCAAAACCTACCAGGTGCGTGTGGTGGTGTTTCTCACACAGCTAAGGTGGGCATGTCTTAGTCTAATTGTTATTAATTTTTTTATTGTCTTTTAAAGTCCCCTCAGAGATTTGGATTACCAAAATAAAAATGGAAGATATGTCCTATTAATCAGAGAGGAAAACATGCTCCAATGAAATACACTTAATGGGGCTGTTGACAGGATTAAACCTCATACATATTTCTAAAGATCCAGCCCATTACTCTTAAAGGGAGTGGGACCATATGCTGTAGGCTGAACCTCACTGAGGATGAATATTTTTTGCCATTAGCAAGTCTTGTTGGAGTGTAAACTGCCTGGAATCTTTTCCTTTCTGAAGGAAGTTATTTGTTAAGCTCCTTCTTTGATCATAGAGGGGGCTAGAAGACTCATCTAAGGCTGTGCAAGTAAGACTACAAACTATTTTGTTCCAGAAACCAGAGCAGGTTGGTTTAATGACAATGATTTATGAACAGCTCTTTTCTTTGAGGCTACAGTGTAAATTAATTGCTTCCAGAGTATTTGGATTAAAAAAGCATATTTACCCATGCAATACTCCGACACTAAATATTTTGTGCATTTCACAAGTATTTCTAATATGTGCCCACAGAACAATGGATCAGCAAATCAAGCAGCTGCAGAAGATATATACGAGACATTCTTATGAAAGAGTCAATTATTTAGATTAATTAATTAGTAATGACTATGCATGCATTTTTGCATATCATTTGTCTATTACAATGCCAGAACTTTCACCTGTTACTGTACCAGTCAGTTGTGATGTCTTCAGCATAGACACATTCCTTGGAGTAATCTCAAGGAGTGCTGCTTTACAGAAATTTCAAGGCTTCTGCTGCTGCTGCCAGGAGTCCTTGAGAAACCCAAACAGCATCTCTGTGGACTAGCAGAGGCACATGTTTAAACTGATTCCAGGGAAGAAAAAACTATGTAGGTGTCTACCAGAGCAGGCAGGGATCTATTGGGATTTATTCTGTAAAGCCAGATTTTTATCTGTATTCAGATATCTTCCTCCCACAAAATTACCAGGGATTATGTGTTTTTTTAAAAAACCCTACTGTGTGCTTATTTGCATCTTTATGTGCCTAACTACTTCTAAAAAAAACTATTGCTAGCAGCCAGGTTTAAATGAATCCACGGGAAATCCCCTGGTCTCTTCTCACTCTGCGATTTGGGGCAGATTTGTGTATTAAACAACATTCTGATACTCATTGTTTGCCTATAAAGGTTTCAGGGGTCATTGTCCATGTAGGACCCTCTTCTACTAACCACCATCATTACTCAATTTTTTTGTCCTTCCATCTTTTGATGAAAACTTCCTTGAGCTGCCCAGTTGTACTGAAACATGCCCAGAAAGCTCTAAATAATATCCCCAAAATGCTTGCTATAAATCATGAATATCCACATATTTGCATCTTGATGAATGGGTGTGTGCCAGTGGGAAGGGGTTTGTGTGTCTAGTACACTAATTTTTTATACTGAGTGCTGAAAATGGAGAAATAGAAATCCACAGTCCAGTATTTTAAATATTCAATTTATATACTCTAAATACCATACCAACAACAGTAAAAATATATGGACCATGTTGCAAGCAGCTATGAAATATCTCTCTTGGCTTTGTTCTTCATTGCACTGTGGATATTTTGTTCTTTTGGCAGTGCATTTGGGTTAGCAGTGAGAAAGATCTTCTGTTGAAACATGCTGTTCCTGTATACTTGTGGGTGGATTTCTTCATCCCCTATATACATGTGTTCTCTGGAGGTGAGGGGACTACTGACTGACTAACCACTGTGCTTTTCAGAACCACAACCTTAATAGATAATCAGGGTGTGACTGATATGTAAATTATACACACTCAAGGTCATTTCCACCCCTGACTTTGGTGTAATATATCTTGTAGCCATGCCACTTGTCTCCACAGAAAGCAGTAGTTGAGTCCAAAGATGTCAGTTGGAATGGTCACTGATCCACACTAACCCCGGAGAAATTCCTGGTTAGCACAGCTCAAAATCACAGCATGTAGCATGCTGCTGATCAAACGGTGTGGGCAATTGTCAGACAGTGCTTAGCTGTTTTCTGGCTTCACTGAACTTCTTAGTCTGAACACTGGCTCCAGTTCCCCTAGATGCACTTTTTTCTTTAGATGGGCAGTAACTGGGCTTTACCCCATCAAAGCCCATATAGCAGCCCAGACCACCAGTAGCACAGGGAGAGAGGGTCCTCCAGGCTCCATCCTTCCTTCTGCCTCACCAAGACAGAGGAACATGTGCTAGAGAGATGTGGGAAGACTCCTTACACCAAGGCACCCCTCAGCTTTGCTATTTGTACAAAGTATTCTCCTTCACAAAGGGACTGATGGAAAATAAACACTCAACAAACCATTCTGCTTTAAAATGTTTAAGAAGCAAAATGGTACCTGCAGGAACCTCTTACAACCCTACCCCAGTCCAGAAAGCTCTGCTAAGGGCAATGGGGCAGTAAGACTAGAGAAAAACTGTTTCTGGAAGCACATATGCTCTGCCTTGACATTGGATTGTCATTGAAGTGAACAACACAGAGCTGTTTATCAAGGTCTCTTGGAATCTTCCATAGGAGCTGAGAGAGGGAGGGTGGCATATCCTTTCCTACCCTCAGTAATATCTTCTGCCCTCCCTCACAGCAGGCAGGGAGGAGTTTTATAAATTATGCAGGTGTGAGGGACATCTGATACACTCAGAGGAATGAAACCAATTGAAGGAGCAGGCTGAAAGTATCTTCCTGGATTCAAATGGGACATTAACCCCTCTGAGCCTTGAGACAGATTTGGCTTCTCCCATGTTCTTGAGAAGCACAGATAGGCAGGCAAGAAAGCCCCAAAGCTGAGTTCATGCCTGAGCAATGCACATGAGCACCTGATGCCCTGTACCTTGGCCCTAGACTAAATCCTGGCAGGTTATTTCCACTCTATCTGCATGTTCTCTTGTCTCAAATAATACGTTCCTTACTCTGTGGTGCCCACACTGCTCGCACTGCATGATTGACTGCTGCTATCAGTGCACTCTGCTGATGAGAGATGCTTTTTCTGGAGGGCACTTGTAGTACAAATTTGAGGTAGCCCAAGGCCCCTCTGAGCACTCAGTGGTCATTGCATCCATGGAGCTACAGACATCCTCTATGCTGGGATGTTCTCAGGAGAGCCTATCTATGGAAAGAGCCTAATATAGTGGAGAAAAAAAAAACAAACAAAACAAACAACAATATTGCCCAGAATAGTTTGCTTTATGTCTCCTTGGCTTTACCTGATCCTAACAGAGGCATAAAATGTCATCCAACACTAGTGTGTAAATCTAAGAAACATCCACTATAGACTGCAATTAATTAAAAAAAAAAAAAAAAAGAAAAAAAAAGAAGAATCCATCAGATCTAACTTTATTCCCTGACATATGAAATACCAAGAAATGGAAGCTGATAGAAGTGGAAAAGGTTTAAAATTTGAAAGAGAATTTCTGCAGAGTTTCTGAAGGAAACCATGTCTATGTTGCAATAAAGAAACATCACCTTCTCAAGAAGACACCTTTCATGTTACCAAAAGGTTAAATTTTGAAATTAAATCCTACAATAAATAAAATATTACCAAACACTGCATGACTGCAGGAAGAGCTATGGATTAGCATAGTTTGAAATTAAATGCCAATCTATGTGTAGGTGTGGAGAGGGGGTTGTGCACAGTATGCTTGGCAGATACTTTGGATCCTGAAGAAAAATATCTCATAGAGAGCCTTAAAGATTCAGTAAATCTCTTCTAGCTGGACATGCATGAGATGCTGAATTCAGCAACCATCTAAAATATTTGTATACTTCAAAGGCTGAAAGCAAACTTTAGCCCTGCTCCCTCTCTAACCTGGAGGCACACTTGTGTGGGGTTAAGTCTTTGAGACTGGTAGCCTAGCTGCCCTAGGGTACAGGAGCAGGGATATTGTAATCCCTTTCCTAAACGGTGATCCCTGTGTCAGCTCAGGGGCTTGTGGCAGCAGAAGTACAGTTACAAGGGTATGTGCACTTCATCTTGCTCTAAAGCAAGGCAACACACACTGCCTGGTTGGTGCTTCCACTAGTGTTTCACAGTCACATCTTCAGCAGCCTCTGCCATATCCCCATTTACGACCTTGAACAAGTACAAGTGTAGCAGAGCTCCAAGGCCTTCTTCCTATTAGGATTTCCTAAGGGGCAGTGCAGTGAGCTGATGGAATTGATACTCACAGTGGGGGCAGCTCTAGTAAGATGGAAGATCTGCCTTTCATAACAGACCCACATTGTACATACTTTTAAGACCATATATTTAATTTCAGTTATGGGATGAACCAAGAGCTGAAGCACTATCTGTAACCCTCATTCTGTCGAGAAGTAACTCATTAGAGGGGATTATAGGAAATGAAGGTAATACAGTAAAGCAAGTTCATTTTTGATTGCAGCTTGCACATCTAAAAGCTCTGCTACAGGTAGCTGTGTTTCCCCTGCCAAACTTCATGGCATTGCCAATATCACAGGAGTCCTGTCCCTTCCAAAGTGCTCAGAGACATGTGGAGAGGCTTTGGCCATGGCTGCTTTTTTCTTCCCCCCTCAAATTAGTGACAAGATAACCCATTATGTAGAACTTGAAAGACCTTTTGCTTCTTTCATATTTTTCCATAATGAATGTCACTAATGGCTGGAAAATAGAGTGAGTGGGAAGGTCAGCAGAGGATGGTCTGTAAAGGAACACAAAATAAATGATGTGGTTAAGGTAGACATCCACAGATACTGGGAAGTGAAAGCTCTCATTGGAAAGTTCTCTTCTGTGAGAGTCTTTAATCTTTTGCTGGAAAGAAGGGAAAACCAAGGGAGAAACACAAAGAGAAAACAGGGATCACAGTCCAGAATGTACTTCAATGTTTCATCTGTCATGAGAGAGAAAACACGACAAATTGATCTGGTACTTTCAAGGTACCATTCTCTTGAGAAAGGCACCAAATACCTCAGCTCTGGAAAGTGAGGGCTGGGCAGTGGGGAGACCTGTGACACACACTCAACCATGTGATGCCAGCAGGATTTTGGCAGCACAGTATGAGGGGACACAAGTATTTTAATTATATCTATATATACGAACACACGTAGCATGGGCAACAAACAGGAAGAGTTGGAA
The DNA here is from genome assembly GCA_027560015.1 of Chloroceryle amazona. Taxonomy (NCBI): domain Eukaryota; kingdom Metazoa; phylum Chordata; class Aves; order Coraciiformes; family Cerylidae; genus Chloroceryle; species Chloroceryle amazona. The sequence goes on along the minus strand of JANHFX010021950.1, from coordinate 46 downwards.
GCTACTATGCTGCTGGAAGGCTATGACATAGTCACCATTACTGAAA
>JANHFX010021948.1:0-14319 GCA_027560015.1 Chloroceryle amazona | reverse complement strand
GGGGGCACCTCCTTCTCCCGGGCGCCCCGAGGGGCCGGACCCTGCTGGGGATGGGGGGGGGGAGCTTGGCATTAGACTGAAAGCATTAAAGCATTGCATCACCTGGTAGGGGACAGAAGCTGCTTGGCGGGGCACAAGGTGTCCCTTGGGTGCTTTGAGTAGCCTGCTAAGGCTGGGGCGTGGCAATGGGAAAGCCCTGAGCCAGGGAGCTGGGGGGCCGCTGGCCTCCCCCCTTGCCATTCCCGGCAAACTGGAGAGCACTGGCCTGGCTGGGACTTCCCAACATCAGCTGGCATCACCCTTGGCATCGCACAGCTCAGGCTTTGCTGCCTGTGGAGAAGGCTCATGAAGTTCCTTTTATGGAGGAGAGCACGAGCAGTGCGGGACGGGGACTGTGCGGGACCCTGGGGCAGAGTGTGATGCACAGGTTGTCCTGTGCACAGAAATGCTATGCTCTGGGTTATCCCGTGGGAGTTTGCAATAGAAGCAGACTTCACTTTTCCCCTAGGGATGTGCTATGGATAAAGCACTATCAGAAGTCCTTCAGATGGATTTCCCCCGCCCCTGCCCCCAGCTTCTCTGCAGCTGAACCCAAGCTTTGCTCCTTGGTGTTTTCTCTTCTCCTGGAGGTGCAGCCCCAAGCACCACCTCAGCCAGATCCTGGCACCAGCTGGGAGCACAGCACTGTCCTCTCCAGCCCCAGAAGCAGGTGAATACCAAAGTATTTCTTAATAATTAATCCAACGCTTGTATTTCTCTTTAAAAATGCTGAATTGTTGGTGCACTGCCCAGAAAGTCTATTTGGCTTGGCCAAATACTCTGCTGGTATTTAATAAATTACTTTTTCAAAGAGTTAAATACAGCCACAGGATCATTAGGGAAAGTGGACAATAGTTAACAGATAGCCAGTAAAACAAGGTCCATTTACATGGCACATGGAGACATGAGAAGGGGAGCGTGAGCAGGAAAGGGCAGATTAAGATGCCCACCATGCCCTGGGTGGAAAGCAGGGGCTCTAGGGCTGGGGCAGAGCAACGGTGAGGGGCTCAGGGGCTGCACAGAGCACACAAGGGCAATGCCTGGACTTTTGCAAAGAGCACTTTGCCCTGCCTGGTTGCAAAACTAGGGGCTGCTCCAGTCTGGCCTTTACAGAAGCACAGGGTATTTGGCTGTGCAGTTCCTTTCCCTCCCAGGGCTTTCCCAGTGCTGGTTTCCAGCACAGCTCAGGTTCCTGCCAGCCCCAGAAATCCCAGGGAAAGGCTCCAGGAGCCTGTTACACAAGGCAAGGGGGACATTGACCAATTGGTGGGAAGTGGAGTAATTTCCCCTTGCCCAAGAGCACTTAGAGAAATCATCTTTGCTCAGAGCAGGAGTACAATCTCCTTGTGAGGGAGGAGATGGAGGCCTGAAGGCTGGTGAGATCTTTGCCCTCTGACCAAGGACTACAGCCCCTTACTACAGTCTGAGAGCCATCATGAGTTAGGGCTCAATCACACCAGGGGTGTTGGGCTGATGGCAGGGCTGTGGGGAGCTAATGCTCCTACCCCAGTGAGACCAGCCACTTCTTCCAGCACCAACCTGCTTCTTACACAGCAGCAGCCACCCAGAGAAGGGACTGGGGTTCAGGTGGCCCCCCAACAGAGCTTGGGGAAGATTTACCCTTGGCTAAACCAGAGCTGCTATCCCTGCACTGGCTTATGCCACCAGTGCGTCAGGAACCTGGAAGGTTTGAGGCTGGGGCGGGTTTCCTCTAGGAGAGCCTCAGAAGATCATTGATGGGAAGACACAGGCAGCCCCACACTGGTCTGGATCATGCTGGGTTTGCAGGTCCACGTGGAAGCAAGGTACAAAAGGAAACCCACATAATGGACATGCAGAAGGGAACACTGTATGGTCACCATAATAGTGTCTCCTGGAGAAGCATACCTGCCCAGGAGAAAGCATCTCCACCACCTCCAACCTGCGTGGGAGGCGATGCCTTGGACCATCTACCCTTGGCTTGTCCTTCAGCCCCAGGTGTGGCTGCAGGGGACACTTGTGCAATGGAAGAACTTTCTGAGAAATTGAACAATCCTGTTTGTATCTTGTGCAAAAGGCTTCCGGAAAACACAGTGCAACAGCAGAGGAAAAAGGTACAAACATCAGCATGTGCCCAGCCCCACTCCCTACCCCCACCCTCCCCAAGGATTTAAATGCCAGTGCCCCCCAGATCATCACACTCACACCTCCTGGGAACACAGCAGCATGAAGTCAGTGGCTGCCCTTCTCTTGGTGGGGATGCTCATCCTCTGGACAGAGCTGCCGGCAGGTATGAGATCTAGGGAGGAAAAGCACAAGGGGTGGGAAGGAGCCTTGTTTGCAGGGATCCTCTGGGATGGGGTGTTTGCTGGGGACCAACTCCCCAGGACCCTTCCATTGCTGGCAGCCTGAAGCAAGCACCTCCCTTCTCTCGCAGGCAGCGCCTGGTCCTGCCCACCTGTCCGTATCACCTGCATGATGCTCAACCCACCCAACCGGTGCTACACTGATCGTGAGTGTCCATGGCCCAAGAAGTGCTGCCAGACCTTCTGCGGGAGGAAATGCATCTCACGCCCACCTGCCATCCCCGTGTCCTACGGTAGGATCTGGGGTAGAACACCCCCGTGCTCACCTCCTCAGGTAGCAGAGTAGGGGGGTGGTGGGACTGGGCAGGGAGCTGTGTCCAGCTGCCAGATACCTCCACTGTCAGGCTGGTGGGGTGACTGATGGACAAACACATGCGCTGGGGTTAATCTGAGCACCAGACCAAACCTGTTGCTTTCTCTCCCTTTTCACAGTGTGAGCTCCTGCTCCCAGGACAGATCCAGGATGCCTCTCAGCATTCCTGTGCCACCCTGGCACCAGCCAGCTGCCCATGCTTCTGCTAAAGCTTGTCCTGCCTGAAGCCATCTCCCAGGAGGACACGGACAGCCACTAGCCCACACTCGGAGGCCACCTTGGCTCCAGGACCTCCTGCTAACAGCTGCCACCCGGTGCTAGTGCCACTACCTCACCCTCTCCCTCCACTTCCCCACTGCTGTTCTAACAAATAAAAGAGCTTGTCACAGGGATGCTCATTACGTGCAAGTCCTTTCCCCACCTCCTCCTGCCATATGCTCCCACTGATGCTTTCACCACAGAATTTCTGCCCAAGGAAGAGGATGAAAACAGCTGGTCTGTGCACCTGGAGTGCAGTTAGGGTCTGGCTTGGGGGAGCAAACCCTGGCAGGGGAGGGCGAAGGGAAGGGGCTGGAGTGAAACATGATGGGATGCTTTCAGGGGACTCTCCTATCAGGCTGTGAGGAGCCCTGGCAAATAGCATGTCCCCTCAGGCACAGCCCAAGACAGACAGGGCTGTGTCAGGGGACTGACCGCATCTGCTCAGGGAGGTGAGGGAGGCAGAGCTTCCCTGGGGGTACCCCACTGGGGCATATCTGGATGGGGGGGCGAGGGAGTGTGTGCTACATAGCCCAAAATCCCAAGTGGTGCTGAGCCTTCCACTGAACCTGAGCTGGTGGAGAAATTTCAGCTGAAGAAACTTTCCTGAGAAAGCCTCAAGCTTTTTTAAACACAGCTCAAAGAGGTTCTTGTAATTTTTGTACAGCTGAGTGCTGCGGCCAAATAATCAGGAAATGCTGAGAAACATCAGCAGGAGAGAGTGTGTGCAGCCTAAGGGACCTGCCCAGCACAATAGCAGAGCCAGGCATTGCCACCGTGTACTGCCAGGGCAGAGCATCACCCAGCCTGGGCTGATGCCCAGTGAGCAGTACCCACCAGCCCCTCCCCAGTCCCACATCTGATGCCAGGCTTGCATGTCCCATCATATTGTCAACAAGCAGACCCAGCCCAGACTGGGAGAGGAGTCTGCTCTCTTATCATGCACTAGAGAGGACAGAGGAAAACGAGTGAGTCCTGGACAGCAGGGGAAAGGAGCATTTGGGTGGCTGGCTGGCTGGCAGGAGGCATTTTGCCTCCATCCCCTTCGGCCTGCAGGCAGACCGCACAAACAGACCGGGTCCCAGCCCCTCAACACCTCTCTGCCCAGGAGGAGCACCCCGAGGGGCTCCTGGTGAGGGAGCTGCTGCATAAGGGCTGAGCAGCTGATCCCCACTGCCAGGCAACCCGGAGAGCAGCAGGAACTGGGCAGATATTTAAACCACTCACAAACAGAGCAGGATGAAACCTCTGGCTGTAGGATTGACTTCTCCCAAGGCAGACACTGGAAGCTCCCAGGCCAAGGTTGGAGAGAGCATCTGCTGGAGCAAGTCCTTCCACAGTCCCCCCCATGGAGGGAGATGAAGACTCTGTAATTAGTGACTGAGAAGGAAAAAGTCCTGTTAGTGAAAGGCCACCTCTCTGCTTAGCTCAGCCAAAGGAGGGCAGAAATAACTCAAGGAATGCCAGGGGAGTCTGGAAACACGAGGTGATCTGGCAGGGACAGGCAGGACAAGGGCTGGGAGCTCATCTGCCAAATTCAGTGTGAGATCACACATTGCTTCTGACCAACGCAGTGTCCTGCTGGGGGAAATCGCTCTGCCACTGTTACACCAGCCCACACCTCTGGGTAGGAAGCACTGGGCCACACAAGCCATGGGGTGACAGGGGCAGAGCCCCAGTGCTCCCCAGCCAGCCCGGGCTGGCCAAGGCCAGAGCAGCCTGATTCCCCCTCCCGCTGGTCATTACTCACAGCTCACGCCCCTGCCTCCTCCAGCAGGACCAGCTATTACCAGCTATTAAGGAGGCATTTTCATGCAGCTGGCTAATTTGATAATGCTACAATTATCTTGGTTTGTTAACAAGATTAAATTGCTAATTGGTTTGATTAAACACAGAGCTCCAGGCACGGGGTGCCTCTCGCTGGCAGCGCTCACGGCCCTGCAGAGCCCAATGGCTGCTGTGCTCAGTGCAGCAGCTCCTCTGCAGACACCAAGGGGGCTTCACTCTCCCCAAAAGTGCTGCCTGGGGCCTCCCGATCTCCACGGAGAGGTCCTGCTTCCTGCCCTGAGACAGCAACAGCTTTGCCCTGTGACTGCTGTCACCCAGCTGCTGGCCCAGGCAGGACGAAGAGATGGCTTTGGGGCCAGAGGATGCTACAGGGACATCTGTTCTGCCTCAGTCCTGAGCTTTCTGTCGGGAGCACTTTGAGCAAGAAATCCCTGAGGCAGTGCACCAACCATGTGCATTCACCTGCAGCTGCAAAACAAACCTTCTGCCCTACCCTCCCTAGGCACAGGTCCAAACTATCATGCACAGAAATTCCAGCAACAGCCAAATCACCACCATGGCTGCACTGGGGAACTCCCATCACCATGGACTAGATTCACCTATATGCCCCATGCAACCAATACTCACCTGGAAGGAGCTGGGCAATGCAAAAAAAACATGCACAGGGAGTGACCACCAGTTGTGACTGAAAATCCTTTGGATATACATCTCTGGGGAAGGGAATTCCCCTCTGTGGTCAAGGTATGTGCCAGCAAGACAGCAGGAAAAGCAGCGACTCCTGCACCAGAGATGTTTTCATCTTGGCTCTTCCCATGTCAACTGCTACAGCAGACTGGAGACAGAAGTTCATTTTCTCTGCCTGGAGGCTTACCACAGCTCAGGACTCACTTCTACGGGACCCTCTCCTGGGACAATCCCACGAGGCTGGGTGTTGGAAACACGGGCAAAGTCTGCAACGATGGGTTAGAAACATCCATCATGCCATGTCACTGCAGGGCAGGGAGCCGCTCAGCTCTGCCTGTGTGCCACAGGTCTAGCTTACTCCAGCTTCCCTCAAAAGAGGGGGTCTGGGGCCAGTCACTCTTGGATGAATCCCAAATGAGCCATCCAGCATTCCCTGAGATCCCAGTGGATGGGATCCAGAGATACTCCCCATGGAACCATCAGCATCGTGGATGCAGCCTTGCTTCACAGTGAAATGAGCTTTGGTCTGCTTCAAGATGGAGACAGGGCAGGGGATGGAGAAGTAGGTCCTCACCCACAGCACACCCCTAACACACCCTGGCCTTTTCCCAGTGTAGTTTGTGCTCTGACTCAGGAGATTGCATGACCAGGGTCTGAATACAGAACTGTTTGGTGCTGGAGAGTGATGCAAGACCTTTTAAGGGATGATTCAAACCAGCTAATAAGAATTACTACAGCTTTGAAAAACCTTTGAAAAGGGGCAGTTTTATTTAGCTAGCCTGGCCCAGGAGTGGGAAGCTGTAGTGCCAGCAGGATACAGCAATCACATCAAATCCAGAGGAGGAAATTCCCTGGGCTGGGCAGATCCATTCGGCAGTGACTATCTGCCCGTGGTCAGGGGCTACAAACAGCACTCATATCCTCTGCAGAGGAGCAGCAGTATTTCAGGGGGGAAAAGGAGTCAATACCATTCGGGTACCTACCATAAAGAAATATATACACACCTCTGCAGGAAAATAAACCAGCCTCACATTGCTGAAGGTCAACAGATGTATGACTTCACTCTGTGCTTTCTTCTGTAGGATGATTTATACAAACTCAGCTCCTCATCTGCACCAACTCCCCCTCCAGCAGCAGGGAGAAGGTGATCAGGCTCAGAGCTGCCTCACACCAGCAGATGCCCTCCAGCATTTTCTTTCTGAAGACACAGGGATGCCTTTTTCCTGCTAGGGAGTCTTGTCTGGCTAAGATGCACCATTAACCCTTCCTGGTGCCCTCTCACTCTCCCCAAACACAGCGAGGGGACACACACAGTACCAGTTCCCACTGTGGTGGGATGGAAGAGAGGGAATCAGATCCCAGGCTGGCAGGGCAGAGGGAACCTGCGGCTGCCACCAAGAAGCATTTGAGACATCCAGTGCTCCACTGTCCCTGCTGTTGTGGCTCCAGCACATGACCCCATCTATGCACCACACCCAGCCCCTGTGTGGTGGGGAGCCCCAGAGCAGTGGGGCCTGGCAGAGGATGGGACTGTGGTCCCAGGGATGCCAGAGCAGCCTGCTGTGATTTCTCTCCTGCCTAAAGCACTGCCAAACCTCACAAGCTGCTTGTAATGAAGCCCTTCAATCTGGTGCAGAAACGTCTCTGTGTGCCCCATGACACCAAGAGGCAGCAGAGCTGCCACAACTTCCTCGGCTCCATCCAACCTCTTCATCCCACCAAGAGCCCTCGCCAGGCTGCTCTCTGCTGCAGCCACACAAGGCTGCACACCCAGGAAGCCTGTTAGATGCTGGCAGGACTTGCCTGAACTGGGGAGCCAAGAGAAAAGGAAGGCCAAAAAAACAAAAACACAACTGAGGTACTGGCAGCACCCTGTAGCTAGGGAGGTCACTGCATACCAGCAATCCCTCATCCCCATACAGAGGGGAGCAGAGGAGACAGAAACCTCTCTCCTCTGCAGTAAGCCACACCGCACGATGACATGCAGGATAACTCAGCAGGAGACTGGGCAGTGGTGCGGGCAGGGCTGGAGCTGCTGGGCTCCCTCTCTCATGCCCTCTCTGCAACCCCAGCTCTCAGCTCCAGGGCCAGACCTGCAGTCCCTCAGCCAGGCAGCTGGGAGGTTATATGAATAACAGCTCTGGCAAAGTTTGGCAAAGCACTTGAAGACTCACACAAAGCAGTTTGCAGAGAGGGAAGCACCAGCAGCAAGCAAAGCACCTCCCTTAGGCACCTGCCCTGTAATAACCCCTGCTCAGGTACCAACCTCTAGTACAGATCCCAACTCACAGCCCTCATACACACTCTAGGCACGGTCAGGGTCATAAACTCACCATCACCCCCAAAATCCACCAGCACAGGCACCAAGGTAGCAGTTCAACCCTCCCAAATGGGGCCACTCACCTGCAGAAAGACCTTCCCAGATGAAACCAGTTCCTCCCCATAGCAAACTGCTGTGGAAGAGGAGGGTGGGCTATTTATGCTTTAGGGCAGCCCAGGTGAGTTCCTGCCACTCCCCAGCTCCAGCTCCAGTGGGAAAGCCATTTCCCAGCTCCTTTGGGTACGGGTACCAGCTCCCCATTAGTACCAGTGCTATTGCATGGGGGAATTCCTTCAGCTCTGCCTGTGCCAAGACACACACAGATGCTCCTTTCCCTGACAACTATGTAGGTTAATAACATGCAATGTGATTGCAAGACACGGGGAACTGCAAAGCTCTGTCAATATTTAGCTTTTACACATTTGGCTAATTAGAGAGCAACCTGTGATTCCCTGCGAAGGGGACCCCGCTGCTTCGCCCTGCTCCATCCCCTTCCGCATGTTCCCAGTTCAGATGGAATAAACGTCAGCTCATTATTTCTGGAGTTCACTGGTCGCAAACGGTCTGTCCCAAAATGCTATTCCCAGGCACTGGATGTCAGAAACCATTATACTAAATAAAGCTTCATGAATGATTCATGAAGCTGAGTTTCACATTAATCAGGGGGAGATGGGCTAGAGCAGCACAGCATCTCTGTGTCGTGTTCTTGTATAGGCAGGCAAATGGCGAGGTTTGGCCCTTCAAGGCACAAATCAGAGAAACATTCTGGTCCCAACATGACTGGAGCCTGACCGAGCAGAGACCAAAAGCAGGCAGCGGGCCCTTGCCCAAATACCTTTCTGCTTCAGGAGCTCCTGCGAGTCGATCATGTTAATGAGCTCAGGGCAAGCTGCTGCTGCTCGGAGCAGCCGCCGAGACGCATGACTGCTTTTCACATTAGCCCTGGTCCCCAACACGGAGCTGAGCCACTGCTCAGGACTCACGTACTGACTCCCTGGCTCTGTGCACTATGGCCCCTAATAATAGCAAAATGTTTTCCTGAAATGTCACCGGGAGGCTTTGTCCTGGGACGCGGCAAAAGGGGCTTCTGCCTGGTTACCACACTGCATCCCAGCACGGGCTGTCCACCAACAGCTAGTTCCTTGGGATGCAAATGCTTCTTCCACTGCTCCAAGACTTTGGAAAAAAAGTAGATGGTACCTGAATCTACCTAACACAGCAAGCTCTGAACTGTAAATCAGTGAAAGAGGAGGAGGTTGAGGAACCATCAGACACTCCTACTCCCCCCACTACAGCTCTGCAGCTTTTCTGGGGCTGGCAGTGAGTCACCAGTACTGAACCACAACATCACCAGGGCTGAGCCACCACCGAGAGCACCTGGGGGGACCCAGCCTGGGCTCCCAGAGACATGTCACAGCTCTAGGGTAGCACACCACCACGGTCCCCACTGCCCTAGTATCTTGCCAACTCTGTAGCTCCATCAGCCCCAAGTCCTCCTCCTCAAACCAAAGTGCCCACAGAAGGATGATGTCTGCCAGAGGCAGAGATGGGATGGAGGAAGCCACAAGTCCTCCAGCATCTTTCAGAGCCTTGAGACCAAAAGATCCTCTGCCCTCGGAGCCCTGTACACCACCTGCAGCACTGCTGAACTCTCCTGCAGGGAGCCCAGAAAGCAGCATCCTCCCAGGGACGGGCAAGCCTCTTCCCCTCAGCCCATGCCCCATTAATCCCCAGCTGTAATTGCTTCTGCACTAGCCCCCCTGCCAGCACAGAGGGAGAGCTGCAATGGGAGCTGGGTGCTCACCAAAAGCCTCAAACCACTGGGGCACTTCCACCTGCAATATGACAATAGTGACAATTCATCAACGATTTATAGTTTGGGGTTCAAAATTTCTAGTTCATCACAGCCAGGCAGGGACTGCAGGGACCCAAACCCAGCAGTGTCCCCAGCTCTGGGGAGAGGCAGGGCCCCAGGGCAGGTTTGCTGCCCTGCTCCCTCCTATGTCAACCCCTTGCCTGTATTTGCCATGGGATGAAAGTTTCTGCAGGATCAGCTGTCTCAGGGAAAAGCCACCTCCCTTTCTCCTGATCCCCTGATTGCATGGAGAGACTGATTTCCAACTTGTCTCCTGGTATCATCACTAAATACTAATTTATAAGGCAGTGCAACATCCAGGGCAGCAGAGGGGCAGGGGACAGACATCCCTGTTCCATCCTGCCTGGCTGTGCCTGCCACAGGTCAGAGGCCACCACTCTCTCTCCCCGTGTCTGTGCGCACCTATCAACAGCAAAGTGCAGGGTAAGTGTCTGCACTGCACCAGCCTGCAGAAGGTTGGGGGGTTGGCTACTCTCTTGGTTACTCACACGATTTGACCTGCAATATTGTAAGATTTAATTACAAGGAAATTTGTGTTTCCACCTTCACCTGTTTCTCTGCTGGCAGAGAAAGGAAGCAGTGAGGCTGCGCTGCCTCTGCAAGCTGGGCTGGGCTGGCTGGTTGCTGTGGCTGTGTCTGTACCGGTAAATGAAATGTGCCTGGGCTGACTGTGGCTCCAAAGGCAGGTGGCGGGGAACAGACCAAGCCCTCGCCGTTAACCTCTCTTCCAACAACTCGCTGACTGCCCTTCTGCAGGGATCCCTGCCTGACACAGTTCCCAGCCCTGCTGGGAATGGTCTGGAGAGGGCTGCCTGGCCTGAGATTCTCCAGCAGGTTAACAATGAGCCTCGGAATGGCCTCTGGTTTGTTGACTTTGGTTTTGGGGATGTGTCCTGGGAATTAGAGCTACCTGGGGTAGAGACAGAGCTCTGTGCAGCACACAGGAGATTGCAAGTTGCTCTAAGATGGAGGCAATGCATGTCCTCAGGGCATGTTTAAGTCCTCCAGATAGTAAATCATTCTCTGAAATGCCTGACCTTACCCTGCAGCATGTCTCTGCTCCCTCTCCAGAGGTTCCCAATCTGTATAAAAAATAGCCACTGCTGCATTACAAGTCTCCAAATTCTCTCATGTTTCTTGTTACAGCTTCAGAGCCCAACCGCAAGCTAAGGTCTCCAGCAAGTTCAGTGAATGTTCATTAATCTTTCCTGGCTTAGGCACCCAGTGGGCTCAGTAAAACTTTAAGCCAAAAGCGTTTCAGGTTGTCAGAGCTGTGGGCTGTCATCAAGAAGTACACCAAGAGCCAATCCAGTGCCTGCCTCCGTCACCTTACTGGAGTGGGATGGATGCTGAGGGTGCATCCAAGGGCTCCAGAGTTTGAAGGAGGTTGATTAAATAATTTCCATCACAGAACAGGCTGATATCACCCCTGTCAGCAGCACCTACAGACACACTGTGGCTCTGAGAGGAAGATGGAGGTTGCGGTGATGGGATTCCCAGAGCTGGTGGTCCCCACTCCCCTTCTCCTGCTCAGAGGGTGCTGCCATCACGACTCAGCTTGGCCTCCTCAACACCCTATGGGCTGGCTCCAGGGAGAGCCAAGCCAATGGCATGGGAAGGGGGACAACCTATGACATGGGAAGGAGAAGCCCAAACCCCTCTAACCAGAGCAACCCCTCCCCAGAGCTCATGGGAGGCTGGGGGGTGATGACAATCACACCAGCAAGCGCGGAAACCACCGGGAGAAAAGGAGTATTAAGGAAAGCCCAAACGTCTTTGCCACTGAGAAGCGCAAGAGCAGGCTTTTGCAACTGCCCTAATTTAGCTCTTTCCCTCTGGAGAGGACTATTTGTGAAATGCTTTGTGTTCGTGTCCCTGGCGTTAATCAGCCCTTGTCAGCAACTGGCTCCACGGATCCCCCTGCGCTCGCCCCGCTCTATCCCACCCTCCCACGTGGCTGGTACCCAGCAGCTCCCGCCTTTCACAACGGATGTCCAGGGGGCTGCAAACTGCTTGAAGATTTTTCTTTTAATTAAAGGAGCTCTGCAGACATGCTATATTCATATATATAATTTCCCTGATTTTTTAATTTATTGCTACATCAGATATTAAAAAAAAAAAGGCAGAAAGAAGAAAGGAAGGGAGATGCCACAAGCTGAGTGCCTTTTGGGATGACTCACTGCAGTACTGAAATGGCTGCTGGCTTCAGACTCACCCTGCCTCTGCGATTTGCTTCCAGACTGCAGAAGAGACCACAGCAAGAGGTTCCCAACCCCCCCGTCCCTGTGTGGAGGATTTGCTGTGTGATTATTGACAAAATCCCCCCTGGGGCTTCGGCAGGAGGAGACCTGCCTTCCCCAAGAGAGGAAGATGGGGGGTGACACGAAAGGAAGGGATGGCGACGTGTTTCCAGCTGACCTGATTTTCTGATTTCCCCGTCTCCACATCACTGCTGGTTAGTTCAGGAGTGGTGGTGGAGGAGTGGGGCCACTCTGTGCCACTGGGAGCTGCACCCCTCTGGTGCAGCCACAAACCCAGCTGCACAGAGTAAGGGCTCTTCCACCTCAGTCTGTTGGGAAAGAGCTTCAAAATGGGAGTATCCCTTTCCTGCCATAGCTTGCTGGTGTCAGGCCAACAAGCGCTGGTTGGGTAATGGGAGAGTCAGGCCTTTTGCATCTGAGTTTGTGCAGCGAAGGGAAAATTCACCTCAGGTACCACTGATGCTGCAGCCAAGTCCCCTCTGGAGGATGCAGTGATGCCAGCACAAGCCTACGCAGGGCCTGTGCAGCCTGGAAGGTGAACTTGGCTCTCCTGAAGCCACTTCCAGCCAGAACTTTGAGCTGCAGCAGGAGACATGGAGATGCCTCTCCTCTGTGTCTCCCCAGCCCCTTCCCAGGGTGATGCCTCCAGCCTGGGGCGTTACAGGTAGAGCCCCAGCAGCTCCCTGCCTCACTTTCTCCTCACACCTCAGCTCCTCGGCACAGCCCAGGGGACACTCAGCAAACCTCCTGGTGCTGGGAGAACCGTATTTTTCAGGAGGACAAGGCTCGGGTCTGCCCTGTGGCGATGCATCAATGAAACTGGTGCAGAGATAAAGTGCTGGACAGAGTGGGTGCCCTTGTAGCATGAGGCACAGCTCCTTCCTGGAAAAATGGCTGTCTGAGGAATATTTTTAGAAGGGAAAAGAAAATTCACCCTGATCACTGTATGTCAGTGACAGGCGGAGAAAACCCCATGCAGAAGCCAGCCCTCCTCCACCCTGTGGGCTGCACCCTGCTGGGGCTCAGCACCCAATGCAAGCTGGGCTTGCGAGTGCCCAGAGCAGACAAACCTGGGCATGTTTATCTTGCAGCTTCCAGGGATGCTCAGCCATCCCTAATTGTCATAAAAAAAAATAAATGCCTTTTGCTTCATACCACAGAACAGAGGAATTTCCCTCAGTTGTTGCCTTTTTTTTTTTCTTTGCAAATAGGTTTTGTTTTCTTTTCTGAGGCCTCCCTCAAAGACATCCCTTCCCCCTCCCTCTGCTGCTTCCTTCCCATGTAAACAAGCACACGGCACACACAGTCTGACACATCACACACATGGCAACACGCTGATGGCCCCGCAGCGGCAAGTGCTGTAGCTGGCAGCACTCGTGGCCGCGGGAGGCTGGAGGGCTGGAAGGGGGAAGGATGCTCACCACCAAAAAGAGCTCTCAGACGCCCACATGTGAGCCCAGAGAAGGGTGAGTGCTCACAGGCTGCAGCCCCTTGGGCTGGAATCAGCAAGCCGAGGGATCCGATGCGGAGGATGGTGTGAAGTCTCGTCCTGTGTGAGCCACCTGTCTGACACAGCAGCTCTGTGCTGGCTGCCGGAGCAATGAGCCATCGCAGCATGGACATCCAGCCCTGGCCTTCACCCCAGCAAGGTCTCCCATCCTCCCTTTCCCATCTATCTGCTCCAGCAGCTGACTTCTGGAGGAGCTGTTGTGCTTGCAGCAGTTCCCGGGTCCTATGGGAATGGCCCTGGGTGGCAGTGGCAGCTCTCTGACCTGAAACCCAGCATGTGCCATGCCGGGACTCACTGCCTTCACCCACCTCCCAGTGAGCCTTTAAAGAGACGACAGAGAGCTCAGCAAGACAGGAGAGCTCTTCCCCAGGGGGCTGCCCCGATGCCTTACACACCCCTCATTCCTAAGGAGGAAGATGGTGCTGGATCTCACGGAGGGTGACTGCGAGGGCAGAGGACCATCATCTGCCTGGTGCAGGGTGGCACCGCTGCTGGAACCCTGCTCGGTCTGAATGCCCATGGCACGGGACAGGACCCTGCACCCTACATAGCCCTGGCAACACTTCCACTGGAGCAGCCTTGCAAAGAGCTGGGGCAGGCCAAGGCTGGACGAGGCTCATACCCCCACCTCAGCTTCCACCAGCCAGCCCGTGGGCTCCCCTGGCTGCTAAAGGCACTTCCAGCAGGTAAGGAGAGCGGGACAGGCGCACCCACACCTGGGCCAGGTTTCCTTGTCCTGCTGCCAGCCCCAGCTCTGCCTTTGGAGGAGAAACCACCCGCCTCGCACCGGAGCTGTACCGACCCACCAGGCGGTATTGCCAAAATCGGCTGCCCTATTTCGCGGTCCAGGTAGGCTTCCCCGGGGCGGGGGGGTGGACAGGCCAACGCCCGGGTATCCCCGGGCATCCCCAGCCCTCTCCCCGGC
>JANHFX010021945.1:0-55476 GCA_027560015.1 Chloroceryle amazona | reverse complement strand
GGGGCGGAGGGGGCCGTGGCCGTTCCCTCAGGCCGCGGGGGGCTGCGAGGTCTCTCCCGCCACAGGCAGCGGCTGCAGCCTTCGGCGGGGCCGGCTGGGGTGTCCCCTGGGAGCAGCGCCGCTCTCCGCAGGGCTTTGGGAACGCTCCGTCCCGGGTGGGCAGAGGGGGCGGTGTGGCGGGAACAGCCGTTCCAGTGCCGGCCGAAGGCGAGCGTCTGTCGGGTGGCAGGAGGCGCCGGTGCCCCGACGGAGGGAGGTGAAGGCGGCTCGTTTCCCACATAAACAGCCCGCCTTGGTCTGAGCCTGTAAATCGAGTTTGTTACCTGTCTCAATTACCCCTGGCTGGGTGTGGGGAGTTGGTGCCTTTGTAGCTCCAGCCCGCCTCGTCCCCTCGCTGTGCTCCAGGGGCCGGCCCGGCGGAGGCCGCGGCCGCGGGGCAGGTGCAGCCCAAGGTGAGACCGAGTTGCCCTTGGCTCCGCGTTTGTCACCGGACGGCAGCTTTGGGCCAGGGACCACCGGGGTCTTTGTCTATCGGTGCAGCCGCTTACCGGCTTGAATGCAGAGACTGAAAGACCAGAAACTCACCTTTTTTTTTTCGGGGCTTGGTTGTGTTGATTAGTTTTTTCATAGATAAAAGCATTAGTTTAAGCTAATTACATACCTTCACTAAGCATATGCAAGTTAATTTTGGTCTTCAAAGTGTTAAGAGCCAGTGTAGTGGCTCTGAAGCCCTTTTCCTCGAGCTCCTGTTTGCACAGGTTGCAGCACACCTTGCCAGCGGGACGCTGACGTTCACGGCAGCAACTCGACGCCTTCTTGCTCAGCCTTCTGGGCAAGCCGCAGGTGGACAACTTCCCTTTCTCCTTTCCACGTGTGCACTCTCACTGCCCCCCCCCTAAAATACACAAACGTCCTTCGTGTGCGTGTCAGGGAGTTGTTTCTTCAGCAGGTGAATCAGTGTGCAAATAAAATTCTTCCCTGGCGATGACGGTCCGTGAGCTTTCAGGCAGGGCTGCGTTAAAGGCTTCTTTGTGGATTCCCTGTTTGACAAAAGACTTGAAAAATACCTGCTCAGTTGTCCATGGAGGAGTAGAAACTTGGGAGGAGTGCCATTTCGAGAGGTCAGCAAACCATTTCTCTGCCTAGAAGAGTGGTGGAAGGGTACCTTTGTGGCTCTTCATGAAGTGTTGGAAGCAATATTTTGCTTTTTCTTTGCCTGTGTGCTTTCCCTATATCTTAAAGTTGAAAACAAGAAACATCAGCCCAGGACTTCATCTGCAGAAACCATGATGATCTCAAGGGTCTTTTCCATCCTGAATGATTCTATTCTGTGATAGAAAACGTTTTCTTAAGTTGAGATTATATAAGCTACACAATAGTGCTCATTTTTTTCGTGGCATCTACATTATACATCGGTGTTACTATAGAAAGTAGGTGGTCTAATGGTACTTAAAACATCTAAGTACTATAGGATTAAAAAAGAGTGTTAGATGTTGCTGATGACCCAAAATGCCATGTATTAGTATTTCTGATAGCTTTATACAATTTTGTTACCATGTTTTGTCTTGATAATTCTTTAATGGACCGATAATTAATTTTATAATTTTTTTTAATTCTTTTTTTTTTAATCTTTGAGGTGGGAAGGTGGGTAATTTATTTGCAATAATGATTTTAAATTACATCATTAAATGGATTCCAAGTCTTGTGACAAAAGTAGCAGCAAAGGCCGAGAGATTACAGTTCTGTTGCACTTCAAACCAGAAAGTTTAGCGTGTGCAGAAGAATGTTTGCAGAAATGTTCAGAGTTTTGCTAGATGGGGCAGGTTGTCCCAACAGTCCTGACTGTTACCGAAGCTGCTGGAGAACTTGGTGCTGGGTCCTCATCGCCTTTCTGTAGCTCCATCTACTGGAACCAGCTGTCACATTCCAGTGTTGCACTGGGATGTCAAATGCTTCAGATGTTTTGGTAACTACTACAAAATGTTGAAAAATATATAAATCCGGATTTTTACTTTTTTTTTTTTAAGTATTACTATTTCACATTTTACTTCAAATGCTCCTTTAAAACCCTGATGAAGCTTCTAAACAGTGTTTTTGCAGGGCTGATCTTGGGGCTTCTTAGGTTATGAATATGTTTTGGGAATACAGTGATGTTATTAGCTCATAGTTGGAGGACATGGTGGACTGGTTGGAAGTGAAAAGTAAATGTCAGATCTTTTGAGGCAGGGGTGATAAAAAATGACCTCCCATTTTGCAGATTTTCAGCTTTTGTCTTCTCTTTAATAAAACTTTGAGTCATCTTCTTTGCAAAAAAAAAAAAAAAAGTCAGAAGAGAGTCTGAATGTTAGGATGGGTGTTCATATACACTTGACTTACTGGCTTGAATCTCAAATGTACATCAAATAGAATGCAGTACTGAACTTTCATGTACTTTTATCTTCATTTCTCTTCAGCTGTAACTAAAATTATCATCCTGAGCTGATGAAATCTTCTCTCTACATCTGCATCAAAGTTTTTGGTTTTGACCAATCCATCTTTCTTGTCAGAAAGGGAACAAAAATTGCCAGAAAGATCCCAGACTGCTCTCAGATTCTGAGTTCAAAATCAGTCTTGCCTTTTTTCTTTGGTGGTGGTTTGTTGTTTGGTTTGTTTTTTTTTAATTTTCAGATACCTTACTTAGTTGTTTTTGTACTCTGAAATGAAGAGAATTGTTAACTCTGCTTCTTGAAGCCATTTTGCCTAAGAATAACTCTTCAAAATGTCTTTAGAAGCGCTGAGTTCAAGAAAACCTGCTGCTAGTACTTTTCTTGAGTATGGATTCAGTAGGTTTAAGAGGTTTATAAAGGCTGTTGAAGTGCTATGCTTGTATTTAATTGGAGAGAAGGTGGTGTTGTTCTTGCTTAAGGTACCCATGAACTATGCTTTGCGGATGACTTCTGATACAGAAAGTCAGTTTGTTGGAAGCTCTCAGGGAAAGAAAATCTGAAATTTCATGTAAAGCAGTGGTTAAATGTAAAGCAACAATCCCCTGTTTGTTATTTGGTGTCATTCCTATAGGCTTTTTGAGTGAGAGCCTAGGGTACTGTTCAGAGATGGAACTGAAACAAATGCAGATCTAAAGACCAAACCAAGAAACATTTTAGGGCAGATTTAATACTGCAGGAAAATGCCTTTTGGGCCAAAATGTGTGTGTTGTTTCTTCCATGCTCGTCACCACACCAAAGTCGGAAAGAAGTGAAGTGTAAGTCAGTGTAAAAAAGTACAAACCAGACTTTACAAAATGCTGAAATAAGATGCATAGGTGGCTATTTTGTGACCTGCCAGTCAGTCTTTATTATTGCTAGGAAATGCAGAATCCAAACGAAAGAGAAAATTGCATAACATTCCTCCCTGCATTCTCACTGAATCTTATTTTAGCAATTTTACAGACCTCTACCTTCATCTTGCAGTCCTTACAAAACCAAATCTCACAGCTTTGTTTGTCTTCTCCCCATGAAAGTGGCAGATGTGAGCTTGCATTTTGCTTAATGCTTTGTTTGTTTGTTTGCTGGGTACCTAAATGTGCTCAACCCCATTCCATGGCAATGGTCTAGTGCAGCTGTTGTTGATTTCTCAATAGATTTATACAATGAACAGGATTAAACCTTTAAAAATCCAGAGAAATTACATTATGAGTGTAGGTAAGAGACAGTAAAACTGTAAGAAGTTAGGGAACTTTAGGTATTGTAAATTTAGATCTTAAGACTCTTAAAACCCAAAAAGGCACGATAGGAATCACATCTGTCTTTCAAAGTGACAGGGATTGTAGAGCATTTGAACTAAAAGAAGACCTGTGAAACCTTGTGAAATAACACAGACTGATTTATCATAAAAATTTATTCTTTAGTTGCAGCAATCCTAAATTTCTGTAGTGCTGGATATATTTGTTTTGATTTAATTTTGACCCTGTCTGAGTTAATTTTGTCTTTCTACAATCCAGTAAGTTAGTGCAGTTCCAGGATTCTTGTGTTGCTAAATTGTAATTTACCAGACTATGGTGTATAGATAGGTCTATTTTTTTCATTCTGTTTGATACAGACAGGTCTATTAACTGGAGATAATCTCCCACAATGGTGCTCTTACCCCTCTCTGAGCAGTCACGGCAGTACAACACGGAAAGGGAACTGCAAAAATAACACCAATACTTTTTATTTGTCTGAACAAACCTATCAATGAATTTATTGTATTGTTTGCACATTCAAATACAGGATGAGAGCTGTGAATGTAATGCAACCTAGATCCTGCTTGGTGCAAGTTAAATAGTGGTGGAACCAAGGGCAAAACACATGCCTACTGATTCCCTGGACTTTGTTCTGCTCACTTGACTACTTTGCTGCATCCCTTTCTTTTGTGAGCTTTCACTGCAACAGAAGGGCCCAATTCTTGAGTATTTTTGACAAAAGACCTTTGAGATTGCTGAGGTATCAACAACTTGGTTCACGAGCTGAATGAACCTCAAAAATAAACAGTCATACTCCATGTACAGCTTGAAATACAGACATAAGATCTCCCGGATCGCAGCATTGCATCACTGTTGTGTCTTTATGCAGAATATTTGCAGAACTTGAATATTGAAAGCTTTCCAAATGCTTTGTTGTTAGAAATAATGGCATTTCAGCAGCACTGAGAAGTCTTAGTCACAGACCAGAATTGTGTTTATGAACACAAAAAGATAAATGTTGAGATATTACTGTCTTGGCACATACAACAGGAAAGGATATGGTAGAATTAATTTTTTAACTTAGTTACTTTTGAATTAAGAAGAGATTTCTATATTGTCTGAAAGCTGAATAGTTATGGATGATTGTGAGAACTGCCTAGTGGTTCTCCTTTTCATGGTAATGAGAGTTGTTCAGCCAAGATTATTTCTGATCTCATGTGGGTTTGGAAACATTTGCAAAAGAGGAAAATAGTTCTTCTCAAGTGATGTGCTTTTTGTTTTCTTTGAATGTAGAGGTTTTTTTCAGTCTCAGGCTCAGAACATTTGTCATGTAGTGTTACTCAGAGCAATCATCTACTTAGAAAAGTAGTATTACATGTAGGAATGACCTGTCAAACGTGAAAAGACTAAGGAAAGGAAACCCAGGGGTATTACCCTGGTGTCTCATAATGTTTGTGATTATCCAGCGTTATGAGAACAGAAAGTGGTGTCTTGGCAAGAATTTCTATATTCAGTGGTAATATTTTTGAGAACACACAATGAGAAGGACACCCACCGTCGGAACATGTCAGTGACAGTACCTACCGCACAGTGGCCTGCGTGTCCGCAAGCCAGGATGTGTTCATACGTCGGAGATGTCTTTAGATATTTTTTTTGTTTGTTTAAGAACTGAAATGCAGACCTTTGAAATGTGCTTTGAGGTGCTCCTCACATGTCTGAGCGGTTGAAGTGTTAGGTTTGGTAGCCTGAGTGCCACAGTATTTGTAGGGAGCAATACAGTTTTGCTACTCCTTCCTCTGGAAAAGATGAAGCTGCTGTGGGCATGTGAGATTATTCTCTTTTCAGTTCCATTTCAAGCTCTGTAAATAGGTAGCTTCAGAATTTATTACGTTTTTTGGTTTTTTTTGACTACATGACTAGGAGCAATCCTCTCTAATCTCTTTGTAAATGTAGAATGTGATGCTGGTTGATACTGAGCTCTCCACAATCACAACAGTAAGGTGTGCTGCCCGCTGTATCCGCTAGGGATGCAGGTAGCTTAAAAGAGCTGAAAAAAAATACACGTGCATGTGACCCAGTCCTTTTTACCAGCAGAGGGTTTATGTTCCCATCTAATAGTACAACATTAGCGTGCAAAAACTGAAGCATGCTGCACAGAGAGCCCTTGATATAAAGGGGGTAAGGAAGGCCAAAACAGTGTATTGTCCACATTGTTAGGTATGAAGCCAAATCAAGAGCAAATACTTCAGAGTTACTTAACAGGAAACTTTTGAGCTGAAATGGTAACACTTCAGCACAGCTATGTTCTTGCCTTCCATGTGGGAAGGCTGGGTGCTGAACACTTTCTGCTGCATTGCAGAATAGTTTCAGTGGGACAGCAGGAGCAGAAGCCAGCTGTGCAGTGTAGGTAGAGCTATTGCAGCAATCAACCCAGAAGCCAGGCTGGTATTCACTAGAGTAGCTTTGTTGAGGTTTCTGAGCAAGACGAAAGCAAGTCATGACTGAGCCAGTTGTGCTGATGCTGTTCAAAGCCCTGAAATAGAAGGTCTCTAGCATGGTTACAGATATTTTGCTGTGAAGCTTCTTTGGGATGGGAATATAATCTTTCCATTGCATTCTTCTCTCTGATCTTCCATCTTGCTTGCTTTACGTGTTTGAGAGTAGACTGTATTCGGGAAAACAAGATGTGCTTCCACTGCTTCCCACTCCAAGTGTCTCCTGCTAATAGAGAGAAAAGAGTCAACTACTGAGTCACCAGCATTTGGTTTTCCCTGTGGTGGTTTCTCATCAAGTACTGGTTTAGCTCAGTTATGCTTGACTGTATTTTATTCTCTTCCTCCAAATGTAGTTACCCATGCACACTACCTCAGCTGACTTATGCAGATAATGTAGGTTTGGCAGGGAAATGCATCCGTATTTTAGGATGTGACTGATTTAACTTGCTTTCAGTGTTTTACAGTACTGAAGAAGCTGTTGAGTTACTATAAAAGGCACGAACTTCAGACTTAGTTTTTTTTGCAAAGCTCTGATAATTACTGAGGTCAAATGAGTCAGTAGTTTGATGTTTTGCAGAATACGAGGTTCAAGACTTTTTTTTTTATTGAAGAAATAATAAAACCCAATGCCACCATAAAGCACATGTGCTGCAAACTTATAGTAAGAAACCAGTCAACATTGTGCACACAGAGAAATAACATTATACAGAAATGTAGCATCTCCCATGCTCAAAAAAACCTTTCCCACTCCTCCTCTTGACTGTGGAAAACATCACGATTCCTTACTTTTGAAAATGCTTCACTTTTCATTAATATGCAGAAATTTAATTTTACTTAGTTCTGCTTATTCATTTTCTTTGATATTGCTGTCGGCATAAAAAGAAATTGATGTTTGAGTAAAAAGGGTGTTGCCTAGGATGTTCTGAAATTGTGCTCCCAACTAGAGACAATGGGGATGCAATGGAGTAAGGAAACCAGGCCTTACCTTAAATGACAGGATCTACTGTAACTATGACTTATGAAGCACCCCCAGTCATGGTCCCCTGGGCAGAGGATGATGATTTCATAAATAATAGAACCACAGTGAGAATCATATGTCTGTCCTTGCAAGATCTGCTGCCAAAAAAACAAAGGAAAGAAGCTTCTCAAACCAAGGGGGATACGGCCTAAATTTGGAAATATTTTGGATCTTAATCTTATAGAGGTGTTTTCTTTAGCTGGGGAAAGAGAGGTTGCATGCTGAAGGTTTTCCAAGTATATAATTGTTTCCAGAGAAGTGGTATTCAGATAAAAACCTGCCAACTTAAGTCTTCAAGAACTTGGCAGAAGCAGCCAGAGCCTTCACGGTACAGAACTTTAAAGACCATTTGGAGAAATACAGTATCAATTAGACATTTTATAAACAGCTAGTGAAAATGATGAATAATCTTTTCAGAGTAGCTCATAATCCTGCCATGGAAGCACTCTGGTTAATTTTAAAAGCAGTAGTTATGTCCAACTGTGGGAAAAAAAAGTCCGGAAACATCTTTTATCCCCTGCTGTGGCCCAGGTACGTGGCGCTGTTACAAACATGCAATGGAGTCATTAACAAGGCAGCCTGTGAATCTATTGCAATAATTCTTATACCAAATATACCACAGGCTTTTCCTGTACAGGATGTCATGAAAACAGCAGGAGATTTAATTAGGTATGTTAATGTCTTCGGAGTATCTTCCTGAAATTATCCTTTGCTTGTTTATCTTTATTGAGTCTTCCTTCAGCAGCTGATGTCTTCATTATTGGCACTGCTTTGTGTAATCTAGCAAATAAGACCATGTATTGGAGAAAAGATGAGTAAAATTTTAAACATTAGATGCTCTTGGAGAAAGCAATCTAAGCAGATCATAGCTGATCAACTTCTAGGGTCGGGTTGTCGCACTGAGAGAGATGACTGCTGCTGCTGCTGCTTGTAGCTGCCCTCCTTATGTCCAGGACCAGTACTGCTGACGTGCTGGCAAAGGACTTTGGGGAGCATCCTCTATTTGATTTGGGGCAAAATCATCCAGACGACCTCACTCCACAGTGAATTTATGCCATTTCACCTTGTTTTGCATGGTGTTAGAGATATTTTTAATGAAGAATGTGTAAAGTCTCGCTACCTCCCAGAGTTACGGGAACCAACAAAAAGCAGCAGTTTGGCTGGTGGACTGAAGCCTGTTTTGCAGAGAATTCTTGCTGGGGAGAAGTGCTTCCTTGTCTGTCTCACCTGTCTGTTTCTCACAGTGGTAGCGATTAATGCCTCAATTGCGCACGTCAGCCGGCCTCATTTGACTCTCCGTTCTGGTTCACACATTTCCGATGCGGTCCAGAGCCTCACACAGTAATTTCTGTTGTTTCAGATCTGTAATTACAGGGATGCTTGACTTCAGCCTACTTTGTACTGAATGAAAGACAGCTGATGCTGCCACTAATTTCAGACAGGTCTGTAGATCAAAGATACACTGGCAGCTGCCAGCACCTCCTACATTAGTAGGAGCCAGCAATATATGAACATTGTGTGCTGTGGACTGGCTTCCAAACTGCTCATTTGTAGTACGTTGTAAGTGAACTAGCGATGCTCGTAACTCTCATCGTATCATCCATAAAGACCAATCAGAGAGTAGGGCATCGCAGGCGGGCAGGCGCTGCCCTACCCTGGGCTCGCAGTGTGGCTGTCACTCAGAGCTGGTTAAGTAGCATCGAGTGCTGCTGCTGCTGCTCGATGTTCGTGCCTAAGTGCTGAGTGGGCAGACAAATGACTATGTCAGAAAACACAAGAGGTGTAGCAGAAGGGTAAGTAGCAGCGTTTTCCGTTTGTTTTAGAGGCCATTCTGATCTTGCTGTTGAAAGCAGGAGAGGCTCTGCAGCCCACTGAAGCATGACTAATCAGTTTGCTTAACACTCTCTACTTTAAAGTGTTTCTTCCTTGACGTTGACAGCAACAAATGATGATTTGTAGCATTTAGGCAGGGTGCGTATTGTGTTTAGGTCTTTTAAGTCCTTTCACTCGGGACCTACATCAAATGTCAGGTTTCCTGGGAGCATGAGGGAAGTGTGCAACTTGGATTTTAGCTGCTGCTGGGGGTGGCACTGTGTTAGGAATTGTTACTGCCCTAGGTGATCTTGCTTTGGCAGGGGGGGGTGATCGGTGATCTCTAGAGGTCTCTTCCAACCCCTAAAATTCTATGAAAAGATGCAAAGTAATTATTATCTCTTATTTGTGCTTTGAGCTTCAACAGTGTGGTGCTTTTTTTCCTTTGCCATCTTTATGTTTCAAAGGAGTACTTTGAAAAGGTTTATTTGTATTGAATGAGGTGGTTCTCCTGCCTGACAAGAAATAAACAACCAACCAGGGTGAAATGTAACTAGCCTCAATATTTTCAAAGAGATGAGAATATGTTTCCTATGGTGTTAGATATGCTGTTTGGTTCAGGGACACAGATTTTTAAAAAGCAAAAGGCGGGCAAGAATTGTAATACGTATAAAAAAAAAAAGAATTGGCAAAGTTTTATTTCTTACAGTAAGTAAGGCCCAGAATAGTTGGGCAGACGTGATTTTGCATATTGATATTGTATGAGATGGATGCTGAGGGTTAGTCAATGCTCACAGAGCACTTGGAGGGAGAGTCTCTTGAGTGCAGATGGATTTGTAGTGTATCTGAAGTGGGATGACAACAGCCACTATGAACAGTGTCATACAATGTTTCTCTCAAATTTATAATCCTGTTTTTCCTATATGTAATTACACTCTTTTTTTTCTTTGCAGTCATTCTTAAAAACAAAGCCAAACCGCTGCTGCAGCCAGTGGTTGTTGCTGATGCTATCTGTTTATTCTGTGCTCCTCTGTCCTTTCCTTAAGATGAAACCAGGACTTTTCTTTCTGTTTTTCTTTCAGCAGGCTGTGTCATGCCATTTTTTAAGGAACTAACCTTGTTTCTAAGTCACAAAACAGATCACATCAGTTAGAGCTGTTCAGAGTTAGGAATATGATGAGGATTTGTTTGTATTTTGTTGGGGGAGCTTTTTTTGCACACACTTGTACACAACATATGACTGCAGTAAAGCTCTTTGATCATTAGATGCAGATGTTTCAACTGTCCAAACAATGGCCAGGTGACCTTAACTTCATTAGTGCAAGGTCTTATTGTTTTCCTGTGGATTTTTTTTGTCTGGCAGTTCTGGTGGTGATGAAGTTGGGCCAAACTTACTCAGCTGGTCTGTATTATCCTGTTGCCAGTAACCGAAAGACCAGCTGAGAACCCATGTGACAGGTCAGACTGACATCTAAACGTTGTAAAGGAGAAAACTACAGCCAGAGTAAGCCAGTGAGAATCTTCTGACTTGGAGGTGAAGCAGTGGTTTTATGTGAGTGCTGTGTCACTTCTTAGGGACAGTGATGTTCCCAGGAGCATGCACAACATGAAATTTTAACTCATCTGCAAGTCTCTGATGCTCTACCATTGTATGGTCAGGAACCACCATACTGAACATGATCTGAACTAAAGCAGATGTTCCAGCAGCAGTCGATACAATAATTTGATGCAGTTTGGCAATGTCTCACCCTTAAAGTGGCATCATGATCAGAATTCCTCTAGCCTGTAGTCTCTATCAGCCTTACACAGACTCAGGTGTGCGTTGTCACCCCGCGCTTGTGTGTTCCCGATACCCGAATTCAGCAAGTTGCAGTGCTCTCGCGTGGTACCTTCTGCATGTCCAGGTTCTTATTTACAGTACACGCACTTTGTCTTATTTTCAGAAAGTACAAAACTTAAATTGCTTTCTCCACATCACAGAGGAAGAGAATAGTTTAAAAAAAGCAACCCGCAGGAAGTTGCTTTCATTTTTTGCAATCACTAGAATTGAAATAGCAGACTAGACATGGGAATAAGGCCAGAGCTGAAGAAGGGGGTTCAAATGTAGCAGTAGTGCACCAGCAGGAGGAGAACAGATGTGCTGAGTTTATTGTCTCTTCTTCTGGCAGGTCACCTACATCAGACCTCAACGTGGCATTGCATGAATGTATGGCAGCTCTGGATTTATTTCTTAACAACAAGTTCTCGGATGCTTTGGCTTCTTTGCAAGCAAAGTAAGTTCTGTCACTTTTTTTTTTTCTCCCTTCTCCTTTTCCCATGTTTTTTTGCATACTGTGAGAATTTACAGTTTTGTGTCTAAATGAGCAACTGACCATGAATTGCCAGTTTTGCAACACATTAGGTATGAATTATTTTTTGTTGTTGTTTTTTAATAACCACTTGCAGAAACTTTCTGAAAGCTTATTTTGCAATTCAGTGTTGGTCACGCACTCTTTTCTTAATTACATTGCAGCCCAGGAGGCAATGAGTGGCCCAGCTGCAAGCAGTGTGGTCATAAAATAGCTTCTAAAAATCACTGTGTCTTTACAGTGTGATTTTTTGTTTAATTTTTTTTTTCCATATGCTATCCTGAAGTTACCTGTGCTCTTGGCTTGATGAAGCCTGTGGCTAATTCACCTTTTTTTTTACCCAAATCTGCTACATTTATTTTTGAGCCATCAGCAAATTACCTCATGCCTTCTTTCAGGCCACTGTAATACAAAACATGTAAAATTTGTGGGTAATGCAGTAATTTGTGTTTGATATGCATCAGGGGTAACTGTAGTGAACACTCCATACCTGCTTTGCTGAGCCATCAGCCTCAGTTTTTCATGACAGAATCTGTAGCTTAACCATGTAAGTACACTGTGAAAGACATTCATGATAAATTGTAGGCTCGGACATATTAATAATACTGGTTTTATTCACAGCAGTGTTGTTTTGTGTTTATTTATCATAAGAAGCTGTCACAAAAATGGTAAGAAGAATGACTGTGTTTTCATTAAATGCTGACAGTAAAGCCCCTGTGCCCATCTGGAAAAGCTTACTCAGTGCTTAGCATAAAATAGAGAGATGTTTTACTGAAGGGGGTTTCCAAAACACTGTGAAAGCTAGTGAGGCAGTGGCTTTGCTTTTTTTTGCCTTTTTTTTTTGCCTTTTTTTTTCTTTTATTATGCTAATCCATTTTTCTTTTATTGCATATGGTTTTCATTCAGCTTTTGTTGGGCCCTGCAGAACATATCAGCTGACACTCTGTTCTTGTACCTGATTGTATTCCACACTGCAAAATCATTTTGAACTGATTTTTCGTGTTAGCTTGTTGTTATGAGGAGGCCCATATTCCTTTTGCCTTTGGCAGCGAAGGAAATACAGACTCAGAATCTTTGTGAGTGTAGTGCAGAAACAGGATGCTAAATTTCCCCACAGATGCTATCCATTACGGACACACTTCATCTCTTTGGGGAATGACAAGAACTGGAGAGTGGGCATATGTGGTAATACTGAGTATTTTCTTTAGGAGTCATCAGTTCCTCACTGTTGCCTTTTAGCGTGCTGAGATTTGAAATTGGTTTTCACAGTCCATAAACATACTGTCTTTGTTTTAAGAAATACTTTTCAGTTTTTACATGCTTGTAAAGAGTTTCATATCATAGATTTTGCAGCTTTACCACTTAGGCTGGAGGACATACTCTGCTCTGTTTTACATTATTGCAGATTCACTAAATTACTCACATTTGGCTTCCACAATAAGTGTATTTTCAACCGATCTGTACCACGTGTAACTGAGAGCAGATTTGGCAATGCATGAGAGTTAAAATTGGAAGATCTTTCGTAGCAGCTTAAAAATAAATATCTGAGGATGGTGTCTAGACTTGTGTTGAGGTAAAGCACTTTTTTCCCTAGTAGAAAAGCAAATCCATCATAAAGAAGAGATCTCATTTCATAAAAAAATTCGTCTGGCTTTTTTGCTTTATGTTACATAACTTTTCTTGTTTCCTTGGCTACCTTTTAGGTTTTAGAGTCAGTTTTCTTTATTATAATTAACAGCATTGTCCAATAGCAGCCTTCAGTTACCTTGTGGTTTCTGCAATAAGTTTAATTAAATTAATCTTTTATATGGAGTATTCACACTAAGTCTAAGAACTCTTAAGAAGTTCCTTAAATTTGGTCACCAAACACAGCAGTGATTTTCAATACATAACCTGCTAACTGTGACAGTGAGTAACACAGAAACTGTCCAGTCACTGAAGTGAGGAAAGAAAACCAATGAATCTCATCTTCCTTCTCAAACCCGAGATGCATACAATAAAGCAACTAAAAGCTGTCTCGCTTTTAGCTCTCATGTAATTGCAAACAGCTTATCATAAATCCATTCCCTGAAACAAATGTTTTATATTTCAGTAATTATCCTAAAGAAAAGCATGGCATAATCACCTGGTCGTTTGCTGATGTCAAATCACTTGGGAGAATGGTGAATAACAAAGATAATTTCATGACACAGATTAGTCTGGATGATTGGATGAGCAGCAACTCATAATAATAATAGCTGCTACTGCTATTCTTAGATAAATGTAAGAGTGTGATTCATTCTGGGCCGTTCACTTTATTCTGAAAATAGTCTCCAAAGAGCACTTGGTGGTGTTTGGTGGAATGTTGATTCTAGAATGACTATGTTTGGAAGGAAAATTCAGTCCTTTGATATGGGAGTATCTCAGGTAGGTGTGATGAGATTGTGTTACCATTCTGCTGATTCCTTGTGAAACTCTTACTGGAATGGTGTAGTTCTGTGCTACCTGTTTACTATTGCTGGGATTTTTAATATAAGCCTAATTTACAGTATTAAATGTTATGTTGTGTATTCTGATCTTTAAAAAATTTCAAGAGGTTGCTTTTGGTGCGGTGAAATGTTCTTGGCCTTGGAAGCAAGGCAAACATGAGCTTGTTCAGTGGGGTGGAGGAGCTTTCTCTGGGAGCCAATCTGACAAAGATAGTGTGTGATTGTCAGACTGAGAGTAGTGGAAGAGTAAGGGGAAGCACATGACAAGACGTGTTGGGATAAAGATGGTGCACAGCTCTGCAGAAAGCTCGAGCTATGGTAAAGAATGTCAAGAACATGGAAAAAGTTGTTATTTCTAGGGGTATTTTTATCTTTTTATGCCTAGAGTCTGGAAGAACACAATGTTTTCAGCCTTTGTAAATAAAAACATTGCTGCCAAAACCTGACTTAATTGTTGATTTCATCTCCTAGCTGGAAGAACTTACTAGATTCTGAATTTTGGAGACTAGGTTAGATCGGAAAGGCTCAGGGGCTCTCTTGAACTGCAGCTTTTTGGCGTTTACCAGACTTAGACCATTCTGGCAGCTTGTGGTAACTAGGGAACCAGGCTGGTGGCTGGTTAGAATGGTCTTTTCTTGTTGTAGACTTCATACTAGTGGGGGCTTTTGATAGGTAACCAGTTTTTATTGGAAAAGGTCAGCTCATCAAAACAGAGTTTCTGTGGAAGCCCATGGAGTAGGTCCAGGGGGTTGTTTGGACAGGAAGTGAAACTTCTGATGAAAGCTGAAGAAAGTGTTCAGGCCCCATGTGACCACATTCTCCTGATACGGTTTGGATTTGGATCGGGTTCCCTCCCTCTTGGGTACCCCTGCATGAACGGACCATTGGCTGGTCTGTGGAGGGTCTTTCTCACTCTTTATTGTTGGATTTGTTTTATTTGTTGGGAGCATCTTGTTACTAAATCAGGACATGGACTTGAAACTGGGGTTCCTTGAACCTGGTAATGCATGTTCTGCCTACTGAATTACTGAAAAGGGATCCATAAAAACATTGTGGGCACCAAAACTGAACCAAACCAAGCTTTTTGGTTTCCATACTTCAGGGGAGAGCTGTTACCATCCTCACTCATGTACTTGTTTTTCAAGCAGAAATAAAAGTGTTCTCCAACAGCTCTCAAGAGAGCTCAGTGCTACAAGATGATAATGATCTCACTGTAGATGGAGAACAGGCATGTGGCATAAATTCATATGTGCCTAAAGGTATTACTTATAATCCTCTTCTTCAGCCATGTGATACCAACTACTGGGATAGGTCATTAATCAGAATATTAGTTGTATTTATGTCATAAAGGCTTGTTAACTCCAACAGAGTCCTGGGGAAGGTGCTGCTTAGGAATGGAAAGAGTGAAAAACCCCCAAAAGGCTATTAAGTTTCATTCTGTATCCATCCATATAAAATGCAGGCCTTAAAACTTGTGGCAGGATGTAACTGGCAACTTGTATGGTTAATATAAATAGCAGAGTTAACTGTTACATTTGGTTGCATTTCTACCCACCTCCCAGCCCCTGGGAAAAATAATTAAAAATTGGATGTTGATAAATACCAGTTGACTAATGATCATCTCATTTACATATTAGAAGGAAAATAGATGAAATTGTTGTTTAGGGCAGGGTTAGTTTGGTATCAGCAGGAAATTACTGGAGAGGGAAATCCCTCTTCACCATGTATATGTGAAAATTACCAATTTTCCTTTTATCGTGGTGATTTTAATATTTCTCTGCTTTGATTTTGAAAGCCAGTTTCTAAAATTTTGGAAGGGAGCTGCTTCAGTGCTTTCCCTGTACTTTGAATTTGAAGCTTTGGAAGGGTTTTATTTAAATAAATAAATGATGAAGTGGGTTTCTCTGTGCCCACTGTGGCTGATGAGTAATCAAATGTACAGGAACACTTCATCAGGCTGACATTTTATAGTATGTTCATTTTCTTTTCTGTTTTACATTATCAGTCTACTGAAAGAATTGTGATGTAGGAGGCCAGGACAGAGCTGTCCTGATTCCACTGGATTTTAAACTGAATTTCTCTGTTACCTGTTTGTTCTTACACTGGAGATGAGATGAATGTCAGCATAGTCTGGGGCTTATATGGCACTATTTATGGCAGGAGGTGATTTCCCAAAATGTCTCTTTGCTACATGTTGGGCAGAGCTGCTTGTTAGATATCCTGTAGACATGGCAAGGACAACTAGGAATTAAGAACAGCCCCAAAGCACAGACTGCTGTGGAGTTTAAAGACGTACACTGCACATTTCTTCTGTGCAGCCAGCCTGCTCTGTGCTGTGTGCATCGGAAAAAGGAGCCCTTTGTTGTCGCTGTGAAGGTTGGCAAGGGAAGCACCAGGTATCTGGTAACACTACCTGTGCCAACACTGGGTGTTATTTTAATCCCTAGGTCTCAAAAAATACAAAAAGAAAGTCAAGATCATATCATCACCTGAATTTTCTTCAGTGATTTTATTGCATAATGCCATTGAGAGGGGCTTAATTTTGGTGTAGACAAGTTGTTGGGGGTTTTTTTGGCTCTGGAAAACACCAAACGTCAGGGACTCCTGAGGATGCTTAAGGGTGTTTTACTCCATCAAGCAAAAGAATGAACGCATAAATAATGTATGCATTGTTAGAAAACTTAAAAGGGATCCAAGTCACCACAGTGAGTTTTTAAGTCATTGATTAATGTAGAATTGTCTTAAGTTACCCTCAAAATTATCTTCAGTTCAATCCACATTGAAGCAAGTCTA
Organism: Chloroceryle amazona; assembly: GCA_027560015.1. Taxonomy (NCBI): domain Eukaryota; kingdom Metazoa; phylum Chordata; class Aves; order Coraciiformes; family Cerylidae; genus Chloroceryle; species Chloroceryle amazona. The sequence goes on along the minus strand of JANHFX010021945.1, from coordinate 38,842 downwards.
TTTCCAGCAGAGAAGTAAAATGGACTGAGGTGTCATTAACGTTTGGCTTTTCCCCTTAAAACAAAACCACTGAATCAGAATGGTTGAGGTTAGAAGGGACCTCTGGAGGTCACATGCTCAAGCACAGCCACCTAGACACAATTACCAGGAGCGTGTCCAGATGGCTTTTGAGTATGTCCAAGGATACAGACTCTGCAAGCTCTCTGGACAGTCTGTGCCAGAGCTTGGTCACCCTGATAGTAAAAAAGTTTTTCCTGATATGCATACAGAGCCTCCTGTGTTTCAGTTTGTGGTCCTGTCACTGAGCACCGATGACAAGAGCTTGGCTCTGTCCTCTTTGCCTCCTCCCTTCAGGTATTTCTGTGTATTATGGTAACCCCTTGAGCTTTCTTTTCTCCGGGCAGAACAGTCCCAGCTCTCTCAGCCGTTCCTTATAGGAGAGATGTTCCAGTCTCCTAATCATCCTTCTTGCCCTTAATTTGACTTTCTCAAGTGTGTCCATGTACTGGGGAGCCCAGAACTGGGCACAGTACTGCCGCTGTGGCCTCTCCAGTGCTGAGCAGAGGGGAAGGATCTCCTCCCTTCGCCTGCTGCATCACTCCTAATGAATTGGACTGTTTGCAGCAAGGGCACACTGCTGGTGTGCACTTTCTCCTTGAAAGAAAAACAAAATGAAGTGGCTCATTTTAAGAAGCAAACACCTGAAGTACACATATTGAGAATAGGTGTGCTGAGAGTGGAGACTCTGTTGAAAGGACATCCTCATTTGACTGCAAGTATTCTTGAATATTCCCTGCCATACAGGACTATCCGATGTGTTCTGAAAGTGCAAACGATTGAAATAGCAATTGTTGCTCTTTAGCAGTATTTGTCTAAGTCGTGCTATTTTGTCAGGGATGGATTAGCAAAGTCTGCAGAGAGTTCCTGTGGCAGGAATTCACCTGAGATTGCCCTTCAACATATTTCCCAAGTTGTCTTTATTGGACCTCTGCACCTGAAGATATTTTGATCCATTTGCAGGGGATTATGTCATACATAGGTACTGGCTGAACGCAGTAAGTGTGAGCAATATATAAACCCTTCTTCCTGCCACAGGAAAGATTCTGGCAATGGCTGCATGTTAATTGTTTTCCTTACCCTAATGCCAGAGTGTTTCACTTTCTGCAAAAATTGCCACTGCCTGAAATCCCGCAGAAAGTTGAACAGATTGGGGTGGAACGTTGGCAGAACGGGAGAGGAAGCAGCAGCTCTAATGTTTGTCAAAGACTGGACTGCTTCTGGTGGGAAGATCTGTTTGAAAAAGATTCACTTTGGCCATGGTTATAGTATTGTGTTACTTACCTCCTTCAATCTGCCCTGAGTAACAGTCCCAAATTAGAAGAATATTTGGATTTGTGTCACACGTTGTATTATTCATTAGATACTTCATTAAAAAAACGCAGCATGAGTCTGTTGTCCCTGACTTGTAGGCCACATGGTTAATTCCTGTGCTTCATGTATGTTAAGCACTTATCCTCAGTTCAGAATTAGAACATTTTAGCACAGTTAGTAAAATGGAGCTGTAGACATGATTTCCTGTACAAATATCAACTGATTTTTTCGCATGTCCTTCATGATTGATTTTCAATTCATTTAGACCTTGTTCCCATCAAGCTGATAAGTTTCTGGAATTGGATTTGTGTTTGCTTTTTAAAAGTAATAATAGAATCAAATCAGCTGTGCTTTGCATCTTGTGTTTTCTTTCAGAACTAAAGATAGTATGTATCATGCACTGACTTACGCCACCATACTGGAAATGCAAGCTATGATGACATTTGATCCTCAGGACATTCTGAATGCAGGAAACACGATGAAGGAAGCTCAAGCCACCTGTCAAAAGTAAGTGTGAAGCAATTCAGTCAATAGTCCCTTCATGGGAAAGCTTTGAAAGATGTACAGGTTGAAAACAGACGTAATTTCATAGAAATCATAGGAGAATTGAGGCTGGAAAGCACATCGGGAGGTCATCTCGTCCAGCCTCCCGCTCAAAGGAGGGTCATTTAGGAGGTCACACCACATAACAGGGTTTTCAGTAGTCGAGTCTTGAAAACTTCTATCTACTGCAATATCTAATTTTACTTATCAATTAGATTTTTGTCCTGTCTGTAGCTCCAGTTCTGTAATGTCTGGAGCTTATTTACTTTACCGTATACAGACACTGCAGAATCTACCGATCTGCTGTTGGATGTACTGTAGCTGGTTGTCCTTTAGTCAGCAGTGCTTCCCCTTCTCTACATGCACGTGCACACACAGAAAATCAATCAAAAAGCCCCCTTATCCCCCTCCTTCATCAAGGCAGATTTCCACACATAAAGGGTGGGAGATGGATCCCAGGAGGACCACGTTAACTAGCTTCTGTATGGAATATGCTGTAGTTTGTATTAGTGGTGAGATGACAGAGGGTTGGTGAGCACTAGAGGTATGTTGGTGACTGTATGGGTGGCCAGCTGGAAGATACTGATTTCTGTTGTTGATGCTTCATGTTCAGAATGGCTAAACTGACTTTTCTGCAGATTTAGGAAGAAATCTACAGTAGCTGATTCTATCAACAACCTTGTGCATAGACAAAGCCTTGAACACTTTACTGAAGGTAACATTATCTCTAGATCCATAGTGTTTTAATATTATCTTCTTTTTTTTTTTTTTCCTGCAGTTTGAATTGTGTAGAATTATTCACCCAACATGTTTTTGGAGGTGGTGAGTTCACAAACAAAACTGCTGCTTTGGCATTTCCAAAATGGCTGGATCAGTGTTTTTGCAATTGCTATGTCACCACATCCACAATCAGTAACTCTTTGTTTACTGCTGACTTAGCATTTCCAAAAATTCCTGGGCAAAGAAATACCTAGAAAGGTTCTAGATCCATGAATTCCTAGAAATCAGCAGAGAAAATCCTGTAGAATTTCTGTAACCATGTATCATTTCTGTTTGGAGCTATTTCAATAGTTTCGAACTGAAACACTACAGCAAATTTGGAAAAGATTTTTCTCCATTTGAACTTTGTGACCTTATTCCTATATTAATGGGCTAAGTGCTTTTTAATTACCTTCTGTCTAATTAGTTTGTTTTCTTCTCCATTCTGTGTCACACTAGAGGAAATCCATGCAGAAATTTGCTATGCTGAATGTTTACTTCAGAGAGCAGCACTTACATTCCTCCAGGTATGGATTCCTGCGTGGCTCTTTGGGGTGGGGGGAAGTACACACCATACAGGTTTCTTTTCTTAAAATTAATGAAATAGTAGAAGGCACTAGTTTGACCTAATGGTGTAAGACTCTTTCATCTGGATTAAATCTGGACTATCTGATAATGAGATAGTAGGATGTTTTGTTATCCCTCATGATTATCTAAAAACGTTTATCTCAATAGAATGAGTCCCCTCTGGTGCATTTCTGCAGTCCCTTTTGGGTGTGTGAGAAGTAACTGCACCCAGTTTTCAAATACTGGGTGTTGGGACATCAGATTATATAAAAAAAAAAGAGAGAGAGAGAGATGGCCATTGAAGCTGGGCTATGCTGGAATGCAAGTGAGATTTTTGTTTTGGTCGGGCTGATGTTTGCTTTCCCGAGACTGCTTTGTCACTTGTCTGCTCTGCAACAGCTATTACAGTCTGCATAGCTAGTAGGCTCCACACATGCTTTTCTGCTAAACAGTGCTGTCTGACTTTAAAAGAAGGGGAGCTCTCCCTCATTTTTGAATTTTATCTGTCTGCACTAATGAAGCTTGATTGGTTCGATGGATTGACATTAGCAGTACTTACTAAGGCTCTGGCTTGCCATTTGAATTATTTAGCATAGTTGAAATAACTGATTTTTTTCCTCTGGTTTTGGCTGTACTTCCTAGAGGACAGTGGGCCTCTTCATCTATGCAGAGGGGATAATAAAAGTCACCTTCACCAAGGGCTTCTGCTTCTTGGCTCAAGGATACTGATAGATAATAAAATGCAGGTGGTGATTTTAGTGTTCAGGAGTTGCCAGATGGGCTCTGATTTATGTTGCTTATGATAGTTTATGAAGCATGTAACCTTTTTCAGTGATCTGCTGTGGCCCTCTGCTAGAAACTATTGCTTCATAGCAAACCCAGTCATCAGAGTAGCTTCTTCTGAAGGTTTCTAGAATGCTGATGATGGTGACTTTATGGCGAGTTCTTAGAAGTGGCCAAGTTCTAGCTGCCTATTTCCATATTCCTTTAGGGTAAGTCGCCTCTAGCACTGGGAAATGTTTGTGTGATACCTGAAGCTGTGGAATCGAGGCTTTTTAGAACTTCCCCATTGTGTGAGAAATGAGTGTTTTAATGCAGTGTCTGGGTTTTAAGCAATATTTTTACAGATACCTGTTTCTAAAAATGTCTGTAGATACACAAGAGATTTCAGAGTAAGAAAATAATTTCTTGTCCTCCTCTGCATAAAGAATGTCTATTTGCTTCTTCTTCTATTCTGTGGTTAATTTTTCATAAACACATGAACTAGTTTTAAAAATAAAACTAAGGTGTTTGGTTCCAACATCTGCTGAAGTGGATTAGTTTTGATGCTTAATGTATATGTCATAAAAATTAGTCTTGGGATTTCTCAAGGCTGCACTGCTCTCACAGTGATTATCTCTGTTGGTGGTATCATCAGTATTCTGAATTTAAACATTTCAAAACCTTCTTCTTTCCATTTCCCATCAAAGGAGATATAACTGAACCTTTCCATATGGTCAGATGTGCTGTACACCCTGCCCTGCTCCCAGGTTGCTAATTAAAAACTGACACTTTTCTACAGAATAAAGAAAACCAGGATCACATTCTTCTGTGGTTATTTTGTTTGCATGTGATTGTGATTCAGGTCTCTGGGGATCTATCATCAGGAATTACGTGTTCATTTATGGTGCATATATTTTCTGTCTTCAATTGTCACTCTTGATAATGTTGCTTAAGGACTTTTTTTTTTTAATGACTGTGAAGGAGACAGGCTAGTGGTGATGTTTTCAGGCTGCAGGAGTAAGCTCCTGCCCTTCAGTTCAAGCCATTAGGCTTCCTGTACTAGTTCATAGATAGCAAAGTCTGGAAGAAATTGGAACTATAACTTTGATTGGATTGAGTTGTCTTTCTGATTCAGAGGAGGATGGAAAGCTCTTTGAGGCAGGTTCTGTCTCTTTGTTTACATCTCAATGAGCACAGCTGAGTCCTCTTTCCTTAACAATAGCAGTAAAACAACCAAATGCTCATCTTATGAGCCTTATTTTTTCTACAGTGCTTCATACAACCTCTTAAAATACCATCAAAAGAAAATCATCTGCTAAAACACATGTAGTCTTCCTATCCCAAAGTAATATCAGGTAACAGAACAAACTAGAGTGACAGATTGGATAGGATGAGTGAGGCAGGAAAGTTGTGAGACTAAAGAGTTCTCTCTTTGGGATACAAATGTAAACTAATGGTCCTCCACATAGACTTTGCTGGAGGTCCTCAGTTTGTTATAGTTTGTAATATACCATGTTACCATACAAGTATGGACCTCCTAGATCCTTGAATATTCAAACCAGAAAGAGCATATCCTTCATAACTTCCCCCTGCTTCCTTTTTAGGATGTGAAACTCTATTCTCTAGACCCTTGAGGACAGGCAGTTACTTGTGTCTGGTGCTGAGCCAGGAAGTGTTTGGATCTTAACTGTGCTGAAGGACAAATGAGAGCGAGCTGTTTTTTTGAAAGAGCCACAAATGCATATACCTTGGGTGCCATTCATTACCTTAGTCCCCATTAATGCAAACTCAGATGGTTCAAGGGTCACAAGGGCTAAACGAATCACAGAAGGCAGCAAAATACAGTCTGTATGTCTGAACAGAGCAAAAATATTTTAATACAGAAAGGAAATCCTAAATCCACATATCATTCCTCAGAGACTTACACTGTCTGTGTCATGATGGTTATGTTCAAGCCATTTGTTCATCTCAAGAAGACAAAAGCTCTTTATAATGCCTATAAATTCATATTGCTGTTGTGTTTCCTTTCTAACAGGATGAGAATATGGTTAGCTTCATAAAAGGAGGAATCAAAGTCCGAAACAGTTACCAAACATACAGGTAAGACAGAATAATGATGTGATTAATTGTATTCTTTCAGGAAAAAGTGCTGCTGGTCAAATTGTCCAATTCACAAACCAATTATTGTTTTATTTATTTTGGCCTTTATTATGGGTCTCATGTCTGTAGCCTTTCTCAGACCACACCAATTCCTTCTTTCCATAACAAAGAACGTTGATATTATGGTTGATTTGGATTGTAAAGATAGTGGACCTTAACCCTCTGTTAACTCTCAAGGTTTGCCTACTTCAAATACTAAATCCTTGAGATTATATTTAGAAAAAAAAACAAACCAAACACACAAAAACCACAAACAACTAACACTGTTCTAAATGAGGTATTGCTCAATGTGTCTGCATAGCACAATCTGGAGGTCTCGCAGTCATGAGGCGTATCAAATAGCATCTGTACAGTTCTAACTGCAGCTTTTTGGAACATTCAAACCCAGTAGCTGAAGCATAAGTAATTTAATTTAAAAATGCATGAAACTAAAACAAAATTAAGAGGTGATAAACTGCTGAGCTTCCAATGGAAAGTATAAATGGCTTCAAACAAAGATTAAAATTACAGGAAATAGGTTTATAGGGGCTAGTTAGCATGGTAGAACAGATGCGGTCTCTTCGCATCACAGAGTCCCTGAATAGTCAATTCCTAGAGGGTTTGCCAAGCATATGCCACTGTCTGAGTGAAATATTTGGTTAGCTGGACTTTTAATCTGGTTACGTATGGCAGTTGCTCTGCTCCAAAGAGAAGGTGCTCACTATTGAAACTGATAAGCAGAGCTGCTTATCTGAACTCACAATATGCCCATTACTTAGTGTCTATAAGCAAAAAAACCATCTGCTTAAGCAGATTTTTTTCTCATCTAGGAAGTTCTGGAGAGCTACTTTCAAGATGTGCAAAAGGTTTTGAAGTGCAGTAGTAAATTCTAAAAGTTACATTAAAATGTACACCATGGGAAACATGCTCAGTTGTGCCTCCCTAAATTAAGATCAGCCCTAGTATATGTAAACACACAGTGTTATAAATCTCTTAGGCATTCTTCAAAACGATGCTAATAACAACGTGATTATTACTAAGACTTGTATTTTAATAAAGAGAAAGTATGTACCTGAGATTGGCAATTACGATTTTTATACTGTACCTTTGGTGTGGGAAGAAAAAATTGTTTGCTGTTTCGGTGAGAGCATGGTGCAACAGGTTACAGAGAAAACAATGAAACATGAAAATGAGACTTTATTCCCTTTGATTGGTCTGTATTTTTTACAATGTAGTCTCTGATACAAAAAGCCATCTCTCCTCATCATCTCTTTTTGCAGTAGTAAAGGTTGGTGTTACTGGTGTTACTCTCAACAGCCATTCTTGAAACATTTTCAGGCAGAAATGTGTTTGCAAATTGACTGTGTCTGTTTGACAGGAGTTGGTGTCCAGGACTCTTTGTTTTTTAATTGATATCAATGTGACAGAAATGATTTGTTGATAAATCTGACAGAGCACTGTAGGTGTTGTTTACCTGGGGGAAGTGACAAATTGACCTTTTTTGCACTACTGTGTAGTTCAAGGTAACTGGGTTGCTTTCTTACTGAGCTGTAATTGATCATTTTATTTACTGACAATGTAATGGAATCTTGTATGTTTTCAGGGAGCTGGACAGTCTCATACAGTCTCCACATTATGTCAAAGGAGAAAACCATCTCCATTTTGAGGGAGGTGTAAAACTTGGAGTTGGAGCATTTAATCTGGTATGTACCACCAGTTCTTCTCTTGAGCTGAAGTCCTGCAATCTACTGAAAATTAACTTAAGTATCTGATAAGTTCATACTAATCATACAGTTAAAATTAGGTATATGCACTGACCCTTGCAGGCTCCCAGTCTCTGCTCTAGGAATGTCAGGTAATAATACAGTTCAGATTAAAGGGACTGGCCTCTGTCACGTGGACAGCACTGCTTTGTGTGTGCAGATCTACTTGCACGTCCTCGTGGGGAGACAATCAGCCAAGAAATCACCTCACCTGACATGGGCTAAGGGCCCATTCTTTGAGAATGCACCTTCTGCTTTGAGTGCACCTTCCACTAAGGGTGTTCATTAGCAAAGTGACCAGTGTGTGGGAGCTCCTTGGAGGGGAAGTTTTTACAGTCTTCTGAGAAGGGACCCACTGGGATGGGGACCAGGAATCCTTGTGTCTTGCACAGCTGCAGCAGTTGCCTGTAACTGTCACCTTTCCTTCTGCAGACATTGTCTATGTTTCCTGCACGGATTCTGAGATTACTGGAATTTGTTGGATTTTCTGGAAACAAGGTAAATGTGAACTAAATGTTATTGGTACATTTCCCTCATTAAATGAAAACATGGAGACAGGAATTTCTCTCTTCTTCCTGACATTAGCTGTAACCCTCTGAAACACTCTTAATTAGTATCACACGCTCATTGTTGGCACTGATGCTTTCATGCAGCTCAGTTTTCCTTTATATTGTTGTCTGAACTATTACACTTCCTTGTACCATTGTTCAGTGGTGATACAGTTGTGAAGCATGATAAAGACAGTGGCTAAAACAGTGATGTTGACATATTTACATTTTTAGTTAGTGGTCTTTTGATATCTGTTTGTGCTTAAAAATCCATAGCCAAAAGCGTATTCTTAGCCTTTAATATATTAGCTTACTTAATAGTTACTGCCATTGTGCTATTTGAATGTCCCTGACAGGTTTCTGCATGACATACAACTAGGGAGAAAAAAATTCAACGTAATTTCTGAGGGTTTTTTTCTCCTTGTCTTTAATAGCAACTGATAATGATCATGGCACCTAAATTCTCTTTGCCTAAAAAAGTGAGTGCTTTTTTTGCCTAGAGAGTAACCAGTCTGACCTATGTTGTTTGGCATGCAGTTTAAGGTCAGCAGTTTAGTAATGAAGCACCAGTAAACTCACACGAAGATGAGTTAATCTGCAGGGCAGGTATGCAAAAAGGGCTGTTAAGTTTTGTGGACTTTTTGTTTCAAAATAGGATACTAAATTGACCTTGAGACCTTGTACCTGCCTTTGTCTCATTCTACTGGCAGAACGTGAGATTCGCTCAAAGTTGGGTTCCTGGATTAAGAAAACATGGTCCATGTAACTTAAACCATTAATTACATTTATCTCATAAGTGCTGGGTAAGGTAAATGTTTGATATCCTGCAGGCACAAGGAGAGCTGTATAAACAAGTTAAAACTTAACTCTTTTGTAATGCTTTCTACTTATAAAACAAGTTTCAAGGAGAAAAGTGTTTCCTTAATCAGAGCTGCAGCCTTAGGTGACAGGTGGATCAGTGTCATCACCATTTTATTTACAGGAAGGGTCTTGGATTTGAAAACTCCTATGTCTAATTCAAAAACAAGGAGCTTTTGGAAGAATTTGGAAGTTTCCAGGAGCTGTTTCACAAGAAGTCAAGGCAAAAATCAAACAGTTCTACCTGTCAGTTATGAAAATGAAGAGCATATAAAAATATTATCCTAGAAATGTAAGGGCAATTCATGTACCAGCACGGTTCTGAGAATACTTTGCTGAACACTCATCTTATTACTGCAGATGAAAACTGTCCCTCTAATTGATTTTTGTTTCTTTGTTTGTTTGTTTTCTTTTGACCCTGGGATTTTTTGTATGGCTATGAGTGGGCTGTTATTTGTGGGGATGAGTCAGCTACTGTTCCATTTTTTTAATAACTCACTGAAGCGTGACCTAAATTGCCATAAATTTAAGCAAAAACCTGCTATCTACATGCCATAAAAAAGGAGTATTTTAGACCTATTGATGGTCATTTATTTTAAGATGTTACTATAAAAAAGGCCCTCTACATTACCGTTTCTGAGTTAGATGCCTAAAGCCAAAAACAAAATTGCATTTGCAGTCCTTTCCAGTGGTGGCTTTCCAAAGATTGCAAGAGGAAACCGTCCTCTGCAGTGCAGACAGTCTAGAAGGTGAAGAAACAGTGACAGTGGTGAGGGAGAGTTTGTGTGTCACGTGCTGCGCCCCGTCCAGAAGAAAGGAGTTTTGCACATACCTGTGTTTGATCTTTCAGTCTTTTCCATTAAATGCTCATGGTGAGCATCAGATTGTGCAACAGAGCTGTGGTCAGTGCCTTGTTTACCTGAGAGAGCTACAGTGTCCTGGAGGACAGCTTGCTTTTGGCATGGGTCATGTGTTTATAAAACCTGGATGTAAAATTGTGTTGTGATATTTTCCATAATGCTTATCTGCCTTGAAGCCAGCAGATTTGCCCCTGCGGGCTCCTCTTGTCTCTCAGACCTGTCATGTCTGATATAGTAAATGAGGACATGGCCAAAGCTCCGTTACTTCCTAAGCCATTTGTGGGCACTGGACAACATGATCAACTTAACAGCAGTCTGGAGTCTCAAAATAGTACGTAGGATAAGATCAAGAAAGCGTAAAAGTAGCCTGAGGCCATGTTTGTTCCCTTCCAGTCCAAAATGTGCCAGTTGTGCCTTTCTCACTAGTCAGGCTCCTTTCACCTGTGTCATTAGTCAAATGATGGGCTTAGTTGCATCTAATGGCATAGGCCCTGTCTTTGTACATTGAGATGCAATAGAGATTTGCCCAATTTCATCAAAACTTTTTATGGACGGACACACGTATCAGGCACGCTGTAGTGGGGAGGCACGCTGTCCTCACTGGGCAGTAGGTGGAGTATGCCTCCCAGATGGACTTCTTGTGTTTAATGGTAAGTTCTGATGTGAAATCAGAAAAGTCCTTGCACTATCTTCCTTCTAAACATTGAACCCTTCTTGCTGACTCCTCTGCCAGGTCTCAGGCTAATATTTACTCCTGTTCTTACTTTATAGACCATTACAAATACTGCGCTGCTAAACTGCAGAGAAGTTTGACGTGAGCCCACCATATGTTAAGTGTAGTCTGTTGGGGGGTCAGATGACAGCATGATTTCAGAGGAAGGCAGGAAAACTTTCAGATAGAACAAATTTCTTTCAAATTATACTTTTTGATGTGGGTGGACATTTTTCTCAAAGCAACAGAGCTGAAGAATATTTTTGATGTGTCAGTTTGGAATAAATTGAATTCCAGTTTCCCACTAAGCATCTTTTTGAATTGCATTTCGGTCTCTTCTGCAAATTTTAAATGAAGGTTCAGTCTAAAATCGTTTCACAGTGTACATTCAGTCTGTCTACCAGTTTGTTTAATTCTTTGTAAAAGCTGTTAGTAGTATCCATCCTCCTTGCTAAACCTGCAGGAACGTGATCAGGCCATGCAACACGAACGATGACCTTGCTTTGCCTTTAGTGTCAAGATCCCTAATTAAAACAGAGTGATTTAAAAATATCCTTCAAGAGCTTTCACTTCAGGAAAGTAGATGGATTTTATTTAGTGCCAGCTGAAATAAATATGAACCGGTCTCAACATAGTCTGACAATGGTTTTGAGCATTGTCCTTGTTTACCCTGCATTCACTGTGGGAATCCCCCGTGCTCAGTGGGGAGTCCTGAATGACAGAACCTTGGATGTCTTGGGACAGGGATCAAATCAACGAGATCCTGATGTAATTCAGTGTAGTGACAGTCTTGGGAATGAAGGGATTGCGGGATGTTATGAGCAACTTGCACAGAGAGGTGAGAGGTATCACACTGGATCCCATTTGTCTGTAAGAAGCATCATTTTCCTCACTCTGCCTTATACTTTGTGCCCTTCAGAATAACTTACATTTTGTGTGAAAACAGAACCTAAATGTGTTCATGTTATTTTGGAGAAATTACGAGCTCTTATTGCCTTGACATCTGTTTTATATTGTAGCAATATGGCCTGTAATGAACTTTGTCTGTAAGCTCATTCCTGGTGTTCTGGGATTGCTCCTATCACCGTGGCATAGGTGTGGGAGGTAGTTATGGGTTATTTATGGTTAGAAGGTGTGTCCTAACAAATTAATATACTCAGTGACGGGCACCGGTGAGTGTGTCTGTTTACAGCTTCTCCTTAGGCTCAAGTAGTAGCTGCTTGTGATTTGGTTCTGAGATCCTCAGCTTGATCCCCAGGGAGGATTACACGGGGTATTGCCCAACTCATGACATCTCGTTTAGTTGACTAAGTTTGTTGGCTGATCTCCTGCGGAGAAGGAGTAGGTGCTTGAAAAGATGATTCATAATGTCTGACCTGGGCTTCTGTGCTGCATTACTCCTCCAAGGAACACCTCTGTCTCTGCTAGGCACAGAGGGAGCCTGGGGAGACCGGCTGGCTGGGTGTGGTGTCTAAAACATGCTTCCCAGTGACACCTTTCAGCCCTGTATTTTCCTGGGGATCTAATCATAACACAAGCAATTAGCAGGAGGTTTTTTTGAGGAGAAGCAGCTTCGTCACAGCCTTTTTTACAAGCAAGCATTGCAATACTAATAACAACGACTGATAAATTTCTTTTTTTCAGACTGTGCCTGCTGATTATATTGTTACTTTGATATCGAAAACTTTGGGTTTTCAAGTGGCAGAGTGAAAAGTTAATGCCTCTACTGGACAAAATAGGGTTGCAGACATAGCAGAGTGAACTAACTTGCTCAGTGAGCTTCCCATACCTGTGTAACTGCTCAGTTGAAGAATTTAGGCTCAAGTGTGCCCGATTTGCAGCCCTTTTCTGCTGAATGGGCAATGTTCTTAATCCAGGGACTGCACAGTTCCTTCTTCCCAGGTTGCAGTCCCACAGAGGGTAGCTCTGCATTGTGTTCCTCTCCATACAGATGATAACTTTCTGTTTGGCTGTGTTAAAATTCATTTTTGAGATTAAAATACAGAAGTGAGATCAACTTGACAAATTATTGTATTATTCTATACAACTAGGAACATTTCATCCTTAGTGCTATTCACAAATGCAGTCAGCATTCATTTTATAGGTATTTTCACATTCTGTGGAAGATATCAAACACCATAAGGCCTTGTACTGATGTCAGTAGAGGCTCGGTGAAATATCCAGCCTGAAGAGTTTTTGCTTCAAAAAATATGTACTTTGGATTTTTTTTCTACCCAAATTCATTCAACGGAATGTTTTGTTTTACCTCTACCTCGCTCCTTTTTTAAAAATACAAGTATTTGTGGTTTTCATCAGGGTACTTGAAGCTGATATCATATTTTGTTACTTACCTGTATCAATCAAATTTTTGCTTTCTACAGAAAATGAAGTTGACTTTATTTTGCCGAGGGCTTGATTCTCATTTAGTCATTGCTTTTCAGTAATGATTTTACTATCATTTAATTTCTTCTGAAGTGCCATGCAGGTCAGTATTTTTGTTATTTTGTCCAGACTAGATGTTATGCTAACTGACCTGTAAATGCGTGTGTTAATGGTACCTTTCTCTATAACAGTAATTAATACAATCAATGAAGGGGTTTTTTTCACTTTTTAAAACTCAAAATAACTGTCTTTACTTGAAAGCACTTAAGCACACTAGTTAGGAGAAAAAGTACATCTATAGTGAAATCAGAGTATGATTACAGGCTTCAGTGTTTACACAGTGAGTGGTAAATGGGAGGTAGCGTAACTGTTGGCAAGGATACACAAAAGATGAAAATCTGTGCCGTGATCTTGCTCTGAGCGTCGCCTCTGATACCTGCTGCAGTGGCTCTGATGGACATCCCTCGGGGTCCCTATTTATAGTGTAGCTGGTTTAAAAGGATGTCCTTAGAGTCCCATACATCACGTTCTAATAACTTTCCATTGCACTGGTAGTGTAACTTCTGAAGAGAATTTTCCCCAGCACACAGTGAATGTCTTACTGTGCATATTTATTAGTAGGCAGATCTCATGTTTAATATATTTGGATATTTATATTCATGCTGTTGATATCATGGAACCAGTCCTAGAATGGATCATTAAATGCTGTTGCCTCAGGAGCCTGAATCCTTAAAGTTGGTTATCTGTCATGCTCTCACTGAACAGAATAAAGCCTTATACTTGATTGCTTTAGTTCTTCCCAAAGCAAACAGAAATATTATTCATTATATTTTTCCACTGGTGGTAGTGAGCCAACATCATTGCAAAGCTCCTTTTGTACTTAGCATACTTAAAGACATCCTTTTGCCCTGTCATCTTTTGCCCTGCTAGTTGGAGATGTATTTTTTTTTCTCCTTGTTATCTTTAACTTATGCAGTGATTAACAACAAACCAAATAAACAGTGGTGTTACTTGCCTTGCATTTCTAAACTCCATGGGTTTTGTTTCTAGAATGTTGTTTAGCAGCACTTGGATGACGGTGATAAGTTGTCTCTCACTTTCTTACATTAACCATGCAATACATCCCAGGTCATTCCTCTGTCATCGGCTGCTTTCCAGGCTAAGCAGTAACCCCATGGCAAACTGTTAGATAACTTTGTACATGTATTTTTATCTTTGATTGCTACGTAAGCAACGCATTTTGGGAATTTGGTGAGTGAGCAATCTGTAGAAGACACTGCAGAAGTTAACAAACTAGCAAAACACAGCTCTTGTTCTTTTCCAATACTTTGTCCTCCTCCATTCTCTGTTCACAGGAGCATGGTCTGCTGCAGCTTCAAGAAGGAGCATCATCATACAGCTTTAGGTCGGTGCTGTGTACCATGCTGTTGCTTTGCTATCATACTTTCATGACCTTTGTGTTAGGTAAGATCGTTTATAATAACTCTTGGATTTGATTAGTTCTTGTGTGATACAGAGGGGAAAAATGATTCTATCACCCATTTGGTGGCGAATTGTTTGTTCGAGACCAGATTAAATATAGCTTATTTGTGGGTAATTCTACAGTAGTGAGTAGCTGAAGAGAGTGTCTTAATCTTCAGGCTGGAGATTTGCTGAACATGTGAGAAGGGAGATGATGGGGATAGCACAGGAAGTTGTAAGAACTAAATCAGTAGTCAGGTGCATTATTTGTGTGATTAAAATAATGCCTCAAAGAAATGATTTCCTAAATACTTTGTTCATATTTATGTCATCCCTGCCCTTTTTTGGGAGGCGATAGCTTCCCACTGAGACCTACTCCCCTGTTACCTCCTGCTAAAGCATTCTAGAGAATGTGTTTGTCTATACATGAGTTTCCAACCAGTTAGCACAGTGTTGGTTACATCTTCCTGCTTGCGGGCGTAGTGCAACACCAACCTGTGTTTATGCCTTACTCAGAGAGAGGAACTTACCTATTGGCCAGATGAGGATGGCTAATCAGTACCTTGCATTCCTGTTCTTTTTTATTTTCTTACTATTTTTATCACTTGCTTTTTTTTACCTTCTAGGGACAGGGAAAGGAAATGTTGAGGAGGCAGAACGACTACTTAAGCCTTACTTGACTCGCTATCCAAAGGTAAAAATGAATCCTAATTTAGTTTGATATGATCATTTAATGTTTTCTTGCCAAATAACAAAGATCTAGACTGTATGGTCAGCTTGAAAACTGTTATAGAATACTTGTATTTTTATTATTATTTATTACAGGGAGCCATATTCCTGTTTTTTGCAGGCAGGATAGAAACACTAAAGGGCAATATTGATGCGGTAAGTAATGCTTTTGCTCTTGGGAAAGTAAGTTTCAAAAGCTTTAGTAAAACACTTCCAGGAGCAATGTTTCCTTTTTGGCTAATGCTTCCTGTGGCTTTGGCCTGTATGTAATTTATAATTTATGATTTACAACTAGGAATTTCAAAAAGTATTTTGACAAGCTTGTCTGACCAGCTCCTTTTGCTACCCTTCTCAATTTCTGGTGATAATCTAGTCTGCCAGTATTAACGGCAGTTTTCTCATTGTCTTTCCTATCCTGAAGCAAGTTGTGCTTTTAATAGCATCAAGTGGTAATCCTCTGCCTTCAGTCTGAGGGGAAAGTCATACAAAATTTGAAAGAATTAGGGAGGTGAAGAATGTGTGTCCATAATACCCTGAGACAGAATCAGCTGGTGTGCAGTGTGAGAACTCCCTTGAAATCTCTGGAGCTGCAACAATAAATGTCAGCTCAGCATCTGTCCTCTTGACTTTTAGTTCCCTAATTTCCCTAGACACAAACATTCATTTTTCCTATGCTTAGAACTTAATATAACTTATATATGCTATATGTAATTATGTATACTTAATAAAACTGCTGGGGAGCTCTGTGGCAAGGGTAGTTTTGTTAACACCACGCTGAGTGTGAAGCAAAGAATCTCTTGCGTGAAGCCAAAATATGTGATTTTGGGGATTAGTGGGGTTTTAATAATTTGGAAGTTGCAGGAGCCATGCCAGCAGATCAGGGAGTCTCAGTGTCTGGTACAGTGCTGGTGTATGTTCTGTAACACATGGTTAAGGCACTGCTTTGAAATCTCTGTTCAGGCAGTTAACAGGTACGAAGAATGTTGCGAGGCTCAGCAATACTGGAAGCAGTTCCATCACATGTGTTACTGGGAGCTTATGTGGTGCTTCACCTACAAGCGCCAGTGGAAGATGGCTTTCTTCTATGCAGACCTGCTAAGCAAAGAAAACACTTGGTCAAAGGTAAGTTCAGGGGAAGATATAAAGGCAGAAGGCCCTGTGCTATCTACTGGCTGAGCTTTTTGTAGCTTCAAAGCTTGTGTAGTTTTGAGGATGAGGATTGTAAAACAAAACCTAGTCTGTTGTGGCTTTTATAGAACAATCAATTGCAAACATGCAAATCTGAACAGATTGTGGGCAAAGAAATCTTTTGGGCCTGCCTTGCAGATGAAGAACAGCTTGTTAAAGATATTCTGCGTCATCAATCTATTGCAATTAATGGTGCGAGTTGACATTTCTTTCATTAAGCTATGGATGTAAACTCTTGTGGTGACGAGTGTGGCTAGCCACGATAGTGCCTTCAGGATAATAACTGTAATTATAAGAGGTGCCTTGCCCTGGCTGTCTGGAAGGGAGAAGCTCTTTCATTCAGAACCCTGATAGCTTTCCTCCCTCTGTCTTCCCCTGAGACCCAGAGAAATCTGTCAGAAGGGATTAAGTCCAGCCAGGGGTCGTGTGTGGCTGATTGAAGGTCTGTTGCTTTGTTTCTTCTTAATATGATCAGACTGTGTGTGAGGGCAGGGTATCTTTGTCTGTTGTTCCACTATACATTATATGTCTTGGCCAAGTAGAGCCAAAACCAACATACAGACCAAGCTGCCAGGTGAAAGCAACACTCTCAGTGCTTCTACTCAGGTGAAGAATGCAATGTGGGCCCCCTGTGCCCTGGGGATCCCAGCAACACATTCAGCAGGTGCCCAAGTCTGAACAGCTCCCCCAGGACTCCCACAGCCAGGGGTGCACCACCTGCCTAAAGGCTTTTCTGTCCTGAAGTGCTGTGGGGTTAATATTAACGTGTGTGCCTTTAAACCGTGTGTAGAGTTGTCTGCTATATTGCAGTGCCCTTAGAGAAGCAGAGAAGATGCGTCCTGTCAATACATCACCTGCAGTGCAACATGAAAGCAGCAAACTAGTAGCTGCAGAAGCTAAATGAAAGGTGGTCATGTATGTGCACTGTTAGATTCCAGGGTAAATAAATATTCACAGCTTAAAATATTCCAGAAAAGTCCTTAAACTTAACAGTTACTTTAGACTTCTTAAGGTACTTCTCAAGAACTCAACAACTGTTAGTCTCTACTGTTGCAAGTGTCTAATGTCCTCTGCTGCTTTGCATTCCTTGGTTACTGAATGTATGATTGCTCAGGAATCCCTATGAAATCAGTACTTTTCATAATCTGAAATCATGAAACTGTTCAAAAACTGTTTTCTAGAATCTAATATTTGAGAAATGCTACCAAGTTGTGACTGACACAGAGACTGCGTAGTTAGGTTTTTTTCTGAGCGTGACCTTTTCCTAAGTTTTCTCGAATGTATTCCTAAGAGTAATAAAAGTTCACTTTATACAAGCATGACATTTGTTCTTGGGATTTGGACATAAATTATAAGCTGCTGCAAAGGAAACAAAGACATACATGATTAAAAAAAATAGTAATTCTATATTTTGCTTTATGAAATACTTATCTCCTGCTTAAAATTTTGTAAGATTATGTCTGTGAGCAAAAGCAGCAACTTTTTCCTCTTGTTTTGTGCTTTTTATCAATAATGGTGATGCTGTGATTTCATTTCTCTGTGTCTATATTCTTGATTGCATTTTCAGGCTACTTACATTTACATGAAAGCTGCTTATCTCAGTATGTTTGGCCCAGATGACTGCAGTCCTTTTGGAGACAGCGAAGTAGAGTTATTTAGGTAAAATTTGCTAACTCTTAGTTAAAATAGTTTTCTATATTTTCATATCATAGTGTTGGGAGAAGAAAGGCAAAATTATTCATTGTGTATTTTGGAAGATCTGCACAAATATCATTGGGTTGGTGAGAAATTGCAGAATAAAATATTCTCTTAGCCTGAAGTGGACCCTGAGTTCGGACAGCAGCTTTGCTCTGGCCTGGAAGGTCTGTCAGCCATGCAGTGGCTGCTGCTGTTGTATGCAATAGTCACATTCATTTTCAGCTGTTTCCCTTGGTCAAAATGGCATGTAAGAGATGAAAGCCTTCAATGGGCTGTGCTGCAAGATGTGTGCCTCCTTAGTGCAGACATCAGTACAGCTGGATTCTTGGGGTTTGAGTCTGAGAGGAACATGAAATAGTTAAATGTGCAAGTGGATATGTGTGTTAATAACACGATGAGTTAACCTGACTGTAATGTTTAAGCTCAAAAAAGCCTAATCCTTTCTGGTGCAAAGAAAATGGATTTCTTTGGGTTTCACAACGTTTCTATAAAAACTAAATAATGCTTTTTTATTTGCTTACAACATAGTGATACTTTTCAAGTTTTTCATATCTACTTAATTCCATATCTTGCATATTTCACTCAATTTGGGGTCCATTATGAAGTGAGCAGGTTTGGTCTTTGGGGGAATGGGAGGAATGGTGACAAAAGCTAGCTTGCCTCTTTCTAATTCTGTGAAGAGAGATGTGCCCTTTATAAGGTAGGTACATCATCTAATTTATTCTTGGGAGGGCAGGAGTCCCTTGTCCTCCTGCTTGATTAAAGAGGAAGCCTAGGGATATACGTGCCCTGCATAAAGACAGCTTTTGTGAATGTCCATTGCTCAGCTTCCCCAGGGGTAGCAGCAGCGTGTAATGGCTTTTTTTAAGTTCTCTTTGGTTTGGGGTTTTTATTTTTTATGAGTCTGAATGTTATTTTTTTTTTCCCCAGAGGTTCACAGTGGAAAAATTCCTCATGTTTTTCTTTAAACTTTCAGGATTGTTCCGAGTTTGAAACTGAAAATTGCAGGGAAATCTCTGCCTACAGAAAAGTTTGCGATTCGGAAAGCTCGACGATACCTTTCCTCAAACCCCATTCCTTTGCCTGTTCCACCTTTGGTAAGTTAGAAATATTCCCCCACCTTACAAAGAATTTTTTTTACTCTTTTTTTTTTTTTTTTTTTTTTTTTTTTTTTATTTTTGGGAATAAACCCAATTTATTTAGTATTTTTTTTTTTTATTTTTTTTTGGTAAAACATTTGCAGGAGACTGGAATGTTTCCCAACCAAAGCCAAATGAATGTGAGGAATGCCGTAAAACTGGGGCATGCACCAGCCACAGGGAACTAAGCCAGTTGTTTGTGACACGTAAATGTGTTGCATGTGTAACTCATTATTCCAGCCATAGACTAGCATGCTCCTAACAGCTTTCTTTTGATTCCCTTTTGAGGAACTTTGCCCTAGGTCTTTTCTGTCATGTATCATTTACTGAAAACTACTAAAAGAAGACTTTAAAGTCCAAGTTATGGGGAGGGAGAGGGGCAAATCAAGGAAACAATGCAAGAATTGGGGACTGCATGTATGCATCTATTTGATGTGCCCCTGAATGTTTGCTATGTGGTGCTCTCCAGAGCAACTAATGAGTGCCAGAATGAAAGGATCAAATCATTTAGCCACTCCAGAAAACCATTGCATACTGTTGATTATTTTTATTCCTTTCCACTGTAATGTTGGCCAGTTCCCTGTGGCCAGACGAGAACAGCTGTATGAGGCACCCAGTGCCTCGCTCGTGGCGCGCTTGCAAAACTCTGTCTGCAAAGAACACGTAAAAGAACATAAAAGGATTTTGAGTCAACAGGTTTGCCAAGTGCATTGGTGTTGACATTTGCAGTGCTTTGAGCTGTTGTGTTTGAGAAATGGATGATAAATACTCTTTAAGAAAATGCTGGAACAAGGACAGCTGCTTGGAGACACGGGTGAGAGCGGCCATTTCTCAGCCCACCAGCTGGGAATGTAGCACAGTGCTGCTTGAAGAGATAGAGTTGTTACAGCATAGTCTGAGTATTCACTAGGGGCCACTTTCCACAGAGGCTTAAGACTGAAATGAGGGAAATAATTAGGTTACTTTGATTTGCCTTTCAGCTTTCAGAGACTGTAGAGTAAGAAACGTACACACCTGGGGTTTGGCTGGGCTGTTCTAGTGGGATTTTGGGAGAACAGGTTTCTGTCCTAAGTGCTCTCCTTGGAGCAGCCGGGCACTGCATCCTCTGTTTCTGCTGCAGTTGCATTTCGGAGGCAGCAGATGCCGCAGCTGAACAAATAAAAGCGCTCTGAGGATGTGGATTTGGGTGCGGAATCTCATCTCCAGGATTTTTCTTTTCCCTGGGAAGGGACTTGGTGAGAGGGGCAAGTCCTCAAGCAAGTCTTAGCTCAGAGATTTAGCCTAGAGTAAACGTAGTTTAAATACTTACGTTTCAAGACCATGTTAACAAATCTGCTCTAGTTACAGCAAGCTCAGCGCTGGTTTTCCAATCAATAGAGACCAGATGGTGAAAGCAGCAGTGGCTGGGATTAATGTGCTGTTTCATTTATTCTAGCCTGCCAGCTTTCTGTGCTATAGTCCCAGAACTCAGTTATTCTATACGGAAGTTGTATCAAAAAGCTTTAAATTCTCAAATACAGACTGCATCAGGAGGCCCCGTCGTAAATCTATGCAATATTTCCATATTTAACTTTAGGGTTCCTAGTGGCAGTGGGCTCATCGGGTCTGGTGATAGACTGTAAGAGAGAACCCTAATAACAAACAGGAATTAAACCAACAGTTTTAAGTAAAATTTACTCTTAAGAGCAGTTGTGTAAGAAAGAAGTTACTTTCTGCGGGAACACCAAATCTGAGGAATTTAAGGGGTTTACAGTTTGACTCTAAATGTCTGTTGGTTTGGCTTAAAGGTTAGGAGTTTTGATTTTCTTTTTGCTTCGATTTGTTGTCCTGAGATTTCTTTTTTTTGTTTTTTCTTCTGGGAACAATACATTGTAGCTGTTTATCATTATTATTGCCCTGACTAGGCTAAACATGAAACACAAGAGGAGGCCTTAATCAAGGGACACTTTGCCATGTGTCACAAATGTTTTAAATCTGGTTTGTTGGTACTTGCCTTCATCTGTGAGACTGTTTGCATTCTGTTCAAGGAATCCTCCTTGCATTGCATGTAGTAAATGGCTCTTTCGTTGTCTTACAGGACTAATTTGTTCTGAAACCAGTGTAACGAGTTTTCAGTTGCAATGAAAA
Organism: Chloroceryle amazona; assembly: GCA_027560015.1. Taxonomy (NCBI): domain Eukaryota; kingdom Metazoa; phylum Chordata; class Aves; order Coraciiformes; family Cerylidae; genus Chloroceryle; species Chloroceryle amazona. The sequence goes on along the minus strand of JANHFX010021945.1, from coordinate 17,236 downwards.
TGTATTTTGACAAAGTGACTGTTTACTTAAGGAACCTAACTTGTTAATCCTACAGAGATAAACTAAAGCATTTGATAATTAGACTTATCCAGTCCTGTAATTAATGATGCTGTCATTTCTCCCTGACTCTAGGAAATGATGTATATCTGGAATGGCTATGCTGTAATTGGAAAATGTCCCAACTTAACAGAAGGCATGCTAGAGACTTTAATTGAAGCAGAAGAAGCATTGGCAAGAAGTTCAGGTAATCAGTGATATGGCTTAAGCAGGTATTTTACAGTGCAATAGCTAAAGATAGTATCTGTGAATAAAGAGAGACACTCATTAGTAAAGTTAATCTGATCACAGAAGGAACACAGATAATGTGACCATAAACTTCATATAGGAATAATTTTTCTTTTTAATATAGAAATAACTTACAATAGTAGCAAGTGATTTTCTGTCCACAGATGTGTATTAGGAGTAGTTTACGACGTATTAAAGGACTGTTTATTTTGCTAGATCAGAATCAACATAAGCATTGACTCAATTACTTAGATCATGAAGCTTTGTCATGCTCAGATACTGTAGTTCAGTTTTGAGGGATAAATAGAAGGACACAAGTTGGTCTTGTGTTTTAAAAGTGCTGTCAATTTATGATACGACCTCGGGCTGAATGGTACTTGTGTGTCAACAGTGGGCCATAGAAAGCTAGAACGGGTGGTGATTAGAAGCCAAGGAAGGAGAAGAGCTGTGCATGCTAAAGGGCAATAAAGGTTAACAGATTCTAAATTGGACCTCAGTACTTCCAGAGTGAACACCTTGAATTAGTTTTTAGGTGTCAGAACAGTGAGATTGTGCCTTTTGGTGGCATTAAAGAAGGAAAGAACAGCCCAGCAGTTTGTAGAGAAAGTGTGAAAAGAGTGATGCATGTTTGTCTCTGCATTAAACCATCTAAACCGACTGGTTATTCCTTCTGCCCCGTATTCCAGTAAATGGATTATGCTTGCATCTACTTGTGTAAAAGCTTCTCCACAGGTAGGAAAGTCTTTGCTGCTCTAGAGTTTTCTAAAATGTGCCATTTACTTCTTCCTGCAGCTACAGAATTATTAGCAGATGACCAGTGCGTGATAAAACTGTTAAAGGGCTTATGCCTCAAGCATCTGGGCAAGATCTCGGAAGCAGAAGACCACTTTAATTACATCTATTTAAAGTAAGTTTTCATACCTGGCATATAGGAGAGCTCTTGACTTTCTCAGTAAGTATTCACTTCAAGTAAGAGGAGATGCAACCAAGATATGAATGGAAGGGAGAGGATTGCAGTAGCTTTAGTATTTATTTCAATTGCTTTGATATCAAGGTATTGCAGTTTTAATTGCCAGTGTTGTTAGGCAGGTATGGAAGAAGAATTGCAAATCTACACTTTTTCCTGAGGCATTTTCTCCTTTTTGGGAGACTAAAGGTGCATAAAATTTTTGAGATATCGCCCCCTGTTTTTTGCCCCCTTCATCTTACCAGGCATGAAGAAGCTGTACCCAAAAAGCCAAACGCAGTCCCCAGAGACAAGTGGCAGCATGATTATACTTGAAATCTATACATCATGCAATGAATGGCATCTCTTTTTGTCAGTTCACATGGATAGAACTCATAATATTGTCATCTTTTCTAATGCTTCCCCGATAATAAAAGCAGTATTTTGTAAGCCTGAGAAATAACATACTGTGTAGGTTGGTTATGCAAAAGACACGTTAATAACCTGGAAGGTACTCTGGATAGAGAACACGACAAGTATCATAATAGAGATTGATTGCTCCTTCTGTTCTTAACTAATTCCTGTTTATTTGTGTTTGGAGCTGTTAAATGAGGGAAACAATATATCATTTCAAGATCTTGAGGCTATTTCTTTTCCAATGTAGCGAGAAGAAGATAAAATACGACCATTACCTAATTCCAAATGCCTTGCTGGAGCTGGCCGTACTGTATCTAGACCAGGATAGAAGAGAAGAAGCAATAAAACTACTGGAAAGAGCAAAGTAAGCAAGTGCAAAGCCTGTGCTGATGTCTGATGGGTCAGTATGGTATTTTACTAATTAGCAGGAAGCAGAAACATTTCATTAATATCACAGAAACACATTTAATTCTTTTCAGTGTAAACATGCACATCCTAGTTTTGCTTTGGACCTTTCTAGGGATGGACATTATCTGATCATTCAGCCTGTGACTTACCCATCCATTCTGATAAGAGCAAAAAAATTCTTAAGATGTTATTAGGAATGTCGGAGGCTTCCGTAAGAAATGATCCGTGTGTAACAAAATATAATAATCTTTGTAGTTTTCTTATTCATAAAAGCTGTGTTAAATCAGAGCTCCCATGTTACAGCTAAAATAGCATTCCTCAAATGGATGGCCAGCAGTGCTGTTTTCTTTCCTTGATGAAATGCATTTAAAATAATGCTTCAGGTTTCATTTAGTATCTTTGTATTGTTTCATCTGCATCTAAAAGGCAACTGAAACACCTGCTTTTACTATTTTGTGTGATTGACCTCTCTAGCAAAGCAGATTTATCAGGAATAGTGGGACTTGATCACGTTTCTTATTACAAAATTAACCAACTATGATTTTTGCCTCTGGCTGAGACTTTACTTCTTTGAGACAAAATTTCAAGCAACCCTTGATCTCTTCAAGTATCTTGCAGCAGGGGCAGTTCACCCCTCTGTCTGGATCCTGAATGAGTCAGGGCATCTGCATCTCCCAAGTGCAGAGAGTCACGACAGTCACTGCCATGGGTGGGAGCAGCTACAAAAGTGATGTCTGGCCCAGAGTCTCAGAGGACAAATAGAGTTTTTGTCTTGAGCTTTTGTCCAAGTCAATCCACTATGCAAGACAGAGCGGTGAATCAGCCTGCCGAAGGTCATGCCAAAAGCCTGTCACCACAAAAAATAAAATACTGCAATTCTTAATCTCCTGTGCTTGTGAGCCTGCTTCTCTGTGGACTCATGGAAGATACTAAGAGCAGAAATTGCCTTAGCAAAACGCAATGGAAAGTGTTTCAGTTGGTTTCCCACTCCTCAAAGCATGCCTCTCCTCCTGTCCTCATTTCCTTTGTTCAAATCTCTCTTAAGAAGAGATCTAGAAATTAATGATGCAGAGATTCTCTTGCTTACTGCTCAGCCATTGCCCCTTTCCCCCACGGCGCTGTGCAGCTCAGGTCCCAGGCACCCTTGGGGGAAGGTGTTTGGCTCAAAGAAGAGCACCAGCCAACAGCAGTGCTGTTGTAACTGTTGTTACCTGGTGTCTGAAAAGCTAATACTCAAGACTTGCTAGGCTCAAAGAACTTATGGGAACTATAATATTATGCAAAAAAAAAACCCCAAAAAACTGCACCAGAACCCCTGCTTTTTTCAGTCAGTTGTAAAAAAAAAATAAAAGAGCAGTCCTTACACTTCCACCTGTAGCTGTTACAGTGAATAAAACACTCAGGATTTATAAGCTTTCAGCTACAAACGCTGGCTGTCTGTGCAGCCTCTAGAGGGAGAACACATTGTCCGTGGTGGGTTTCAGGACTGCAGAATTATGTTTGCAATTGGCAGGAGCACAGATGAGCACTTGGCTTGTGCATGACGCTTGATTTGCTTGACCTAAATCCACATACTGCTGCTGGCTTGAATGTTTCAACTCTGGGAGAGAATGGAATGAGATGATAAACAGTTTTGGCTTGGTCATGCATGGAAATATTTCTATTTCTGTTTGTATGACTGTAAGCTACAAGCAAATAGATCAGCCTACTAATGAGAAATACAATATCTGCATGATAAAATCTAGTTAATTTAAGGGGAAAACTCCACAAAGAGTTTCAGATCCGCATGCAGCAGAACCCGGTCACCTCCTTTCCTCAGTCAGCCTCTTGGGTGTTGAATACATAAAATTATACACTGGTGTAGGGTGGAATTCCTCGTTTTCATAGAGACTGCCATAGTGCCAGCTACCATGCTTCTGTGCTTGATTTGAATTACAGATTTTGAACTGAAATGCTTTTAAGGTACACAGACTACTTAATATTTAATGTTATGTTTCTGTAAGGATGACAAATACCTTCTAAAAGAAAATTAGCATGGTCTAATCCTCTTTGGTATCTGTATTCTGTATCCATCCTGCAGGAGCTGACATGTTAATTCCCATTAAGTAGGATCTGCACTTTCTATGTGGTCCTGGGGCAAATTTTCTTAATCTTTTCCATGAATACACAGATTCTTTTAATGTTTCTGTAGCTCTTTAGAGCATAACATAGCTACTGGAGACTATAGGCAGATGACACTGCTGGGTCAGCTCCAAGACTTTGGGGAAGGAAGTGCTGCCCGTCCTTCCCTGGGCTGGTGAATTGCTTCTTGAAAGCTGCTTCGGAGTCTGCTGTGTGCCCTCTTTCTCTTTCCAAGCTTCTAGGGCAGCAAATGGTCTGGCCTTGTTTGCTACACAGAGTATACCTTGTTAACAACCATGGCATGGAGATGGGGTGTTTCCCTCTTCTGGTTCAGGACAACTTCACACTTTCTTTCTTTTTCTCTTTTATTTATTTTTTTTCCCCCCTCTTCTCCCTTGGAAAATGTCTGCTGAATTAAGATGAGTCTATCTTATTATTTTTTGTAAATCCAAAAATGTTTGCATTCAAATTTGTCAGTTGTCCCTTAAAGACAGGCTGAAAAGCCCTCTAATTTCTGATGTAATCTAAGTGGGTGATGCAGATATTTAATATGGACTCAGTATTTGATTTAGTGGACCAGATTCAATTTCTTATTAAGCTATATTTTTCTGGTAATTGCCAGACAGTGGAACTACAAATAAAGAACAAAGAGCTGCATTGTTTGGCTAGGGACACATGCCTTGTATTTTAGAGTAGGCAACAAAGGAGCTTGTGAAGAAAGGCTTTCTTTGCTTAGAACAATATAAAGATAAACTTGAAAATGTTTTTAAAATATATATTCATCAGAGCGGATCTGCTTTTTGTTTTAGACAAAACTACAAGAATTACTCCATGGAAACAAGAACACATTTCAGAATTCAAGCTGCCCTGCACCAAGCCAAATCCGCCCCAGAAAATGGAATGCATTCTGGAGCCTCAGCAGTGTCGTAACTTTCTCTTCTTTGATGTCCTGTTTGTTGCAAACTTTGGTGCAGAAAATTACTGACACTTTAGTATTTTTCCTTTTCTTTCAAGTCAGTGAGAAACCAAATCATTTAAAATTTTAAAGGTGATGCATAAAACATTAATCTAGTGTAATAACATGGCAAAAACCCTCTCAAACCATAACCCTGAAAAATACTGTTTTTCCAACAGTGGCTTTTTGAATACTTACATCTGTGTAATTCATTTTTCAATCGTGTGCCTTTTTCTTGAGTTCACATTTACTGTGCAAGCTACAACATAAAAGGGAGCAACTGAAAAAAAGAAAAAAAAAGAAACAACCAAAACAGCAAAACTGTCATGATTCAGAGATTTCATCTCAGCTATAAATGTTTGTTTGAATTCATATTGCTAGCAGTTGAGAAGGAAGCATCACTTTTTCCAAGTACCTACTTAGTTGAAATGGTGTGAGAAAATCTCCATGCACAAGGAGCACAGCAGGGAGAAGCTCTGAATCCTGGGCATTTTCAGTTGTGCGTGGAAAGCTTCACCTTACCAGCTTTTACTGGTCACATTTTTGCTTCTATCGGAAATTTGCTGCAGGAAAAAAAAAAACAACCCAAACCAGTCTCCCTTATAGAAGTGTTTTGACTTGAATTTTGTTTCTATGTCAGATCTGCTGCTCATAGCAGCTGAATGATTTACCAAGGATTTGGGGAGGAGGGGGGAAAGGTGACGAAGCAGAAAACTGCATCACTTCTTCTTTGCCAAGTTTAAACATGGGAGGTCCTTAGGAAATGGTCTTTTCATCAGAACGAACATGATCTGAAGTTTGTATGGAATTTGAAGCACAAGTCCGTGATGGTTGCAGAAGAAACGGCGATATTGCAGTGACCGCACAGCGATGCAGGAGTTCCTGACAGCCAGTTCCTTCTTAACGTGATTGTTCTTAGGGTTGCTGAACTTGAGATGTCCATTAAAGAGATCCTAGGACAACAGTTCCTGCGTTAAGAGGCTGGGGTTGGAGCAGGCTCCCTTGGCACGGTGCTCTGCTTTTCACAAAGGAGAGCCCTTTATGGTTTTGCTTTTTCTTGATCTTTTGGGGGAATTTTTGTGTAAGGGGGCTTTGAGAATAGAGGAGTGAGCTAGGTCTGCTTTCCAGTGCTGTCTGCTGTTCTGCAAAACTGGTGAAGTTGGGTGTAATGTGTATTTGACTCATATTTACCATTCTCCAGGCTAGCTCCATATTTCTATGCCTCCGGGTTTTTGGGGCACACTTCTACCTCCCTTTTGAAAGAGCTTCTTCTCCACCACCCATTTGAATATGTGAAGATGGGAGGTCTTCTGACAGCCCCTTTTCTCCAATGGAGATATTTGTCAGGAAGATTTGTATCTCTGTACCTCACAGTGAATATTCTTTCTGAAGTGGTTGTTCCCAGCAGAAGAGAAAATTGACAGTTTATAGCTCTGCTTTTACCTCCTCTATGGAAATGATATTGTTTTATAATTGCAAATTAATATGCAAGAAGACAGAACCACCTGTTCCTCAACACAAAGAACTTGAATTATCTTAAAAATAGACACCCTTTATAAAAGTCTTCCCAAGTTAAAATCACAGATGAAGAATACATTTTTTTTTAAAGTGACTTTCTCGGATAAATTCAGTTCAGACAAATTTCTCAACTCGGATAAAATGCAGTATAAACAGTTATGCTATTTACGTATTGCACATCAAAACTTAAGTGTAAAAAATTCAGTCATTCTTTGTATAGAATAAAAAAGATTCTTGTTCTATTTCATGCATAAAACGCCTCTTCTTCCAGTTGCGTCCTTTTCAAATATTTTGGCAGTCTTAGCATCTTTTAAGCAAGCAATGCCATGAAGATTAGCATAAACTGTACTTTGCAGAAAGTGAACAATCCTTCCGACTGTAGATTCATCTCTCAAGGCCACTGAAATGCTCTTTGAAATTTCACCCACAAGTGAGTTTTGCCCGATTGCAGATAGATGGCACAAAGGCCATACTGTGCCATGTGCAGAAACTTCCCTGGTTCTTTACAGCAGTGAAAATCCCAAGATTTTCGCATGGTTCTCTGGGTTGAGGTCAAACACCAGTTGTATTGTGGACCTGATCTGCAGCTTCGGCCGAGGACTTTGTAGATCACCATGATCAAGTCATCTGTGCTTTCACTCTGACATTTTAGCTCCCAACCGATAGGCAATAGCTTCCTGATGAACAACAGAGCTTGACAGACTGGAATATTCTGAACTCAGGAAAGGAAAGGAACACCTTGCTTGCTGAAGGATGAGTGGAAGGTCTGGTACTTTGGCACCATATACGTTTTTCAGTGAGTTACATCTTGAATTGCCCTCCATTACTCTTTGTTCATCCGCATTCTTCGTTTTGATGCTCTTCCAGGGATCAGAAACTCGGTGGTGTCAGTCTGGGCTGGAAGGTCTGTGCTGGGATTGTTTTTCCATTGCCTCTCCCGAAGCTGCTGCATCCTGCCTGAAGCAGCTCTGCAGAACGATAAACTGCTTCATCAGTCTGACATCCCAAGTACAATGAACTAGGGGAAGCACAACTGGTGCAAGTTCTCATACAGCTTCAGTGTTCAGTACCTACCAGAAAATAGCAGCTACTCTAATGGAATCACAAACCAAGGCTTTTCAGCACGGCCTAAAGATCCGGGAAATGTTAAGTGCTACTTCAGGCAGATATAGTCAACACCTCATTTGCTGAAGGAGCACTCCTTCTGCTTTCAAACGTTGCATTGTCTGACTAATGCCAGAGAAACCCACTCTGCATACAAGGCTTTAGCCAACAATTGCTGATATCAACTTCCCAGTCTGCAGCAAAACCAGAGAAGTTAACCAAAGGCAAACTACTAACTCATAGAGCAGAAAATAGTTTTGAAACTTACCAAGTGTATTTCTTTTTCTATGTATTTTTTCAGTAGCACTTGTAACTGGTTTCCTCCCAGAGCTCAGGAGGGGTAGAAATCCATATTTGATCTCCTGTATGTCTGCAGCAATTGCCACCATGCCCCATGGGATATTGCTGTGTCATCTCAAAGGGGTAGCAGCCAGAAAGGTAAAAGTGGTAAACTAAGCATCACTTTTATTATTACACCTAAGATGTGGAATCCACGTATGTATGTATGGTCTCATTAAATGGAGGAGAGGATATGGGCTGTAAAGCCTGCAGCTTACGCTGACCTCTCCTGAGGTGTAAGTGAATCACCACCTTGCTCCTATACATAGCACTAGATGAGAGAACCTGTCAGGTGGAGAAACGTGGGCTGAAGCTGAACCTGGTCACACGTTTTCTTGATGAGCAGGAGAGATTTTGCTGAAGTCACAGACATGATACAATTACTATTATTTGGAAACACCCACTTATGATTGCTCAACTAAACCAGTAGCGTGGGAGCATGCTATTTTTTATTACTGATAGGCAGTTCCATTATGATCTATAATTAACACATTCTCTCATGGCTGGTTAAAGGCTGCCCCATTCCGACAGTGTCGAGCCTCAAATCGTTTCACTGCAGCGAGACAGCGTTCCAGACTTTGTCTTTTATAAAATATAGTGGCATAGAACAGCACCATAGCAAACATTTCCTCCCATTTTACACTGGTTTTGGCATTAAATTCTATACTAAGTTGAGTGCCTTAGTATTTGTAGTTGATTTATGGCCTAGGTTCAAGACTACTAAAAGATCATGGGATGATGGCTTTGCGACCTGCACGCTGCTGGCCCAGCAGCAGCATCAAGCTCCTCTGTGGGAAATGAGGCTTTCCTAGAGGTCAGTCCCAGAATGCAAAAGATACTCCCTAGGGACTGAATACAACGTGCTCAGCTTCCAGTTCCACCTGCAAGATGCATTTCTTTGCCTTCTCAAGCATAAAGACACAGCAGCAAAGCAAATGTATATGAAATGACCAAAACAACACGTTCCACATTTACCCCTCTGGGAGGAAGAAGAGAAGATAAAGAGGTGAGTCACATTGTTTATTTCTGCACAGGAAAATGGTTAATGGTTGGAAACGTTGCTGATGAATGAGATCAGAAAACCTGAACAGACTAGAAATGAACTTGCTTCTTTTCTCATTATGTTCTGCAATAGCCTTTTTTGGGATAGATTATATGCAAAGTGTGTATTGACAAGAAGTTAATTGAAAGATTTGCCCTCAGAAAATACTTTTTAAAGATGCTGTCTAGGTTTGCTTCAGGTGTTTAAAAAGAAAAAAAAAATAAAAATTAAAATTTCTTTTAAAAACAAGCCCAGTCAATCCCTGTCCCCACGATTTATGAAGAGCAAGAGTTAATACCTGCCTTGCACGGTGGTAAAACGCGACACGGTGTTCGCTCCACATTCAGCAATGTTTTTGTAGGACTGGGCTCTGTTCCATTATGTTCTGGGGTTTTTTTTCTTTTCTGGGCCTACTGACTTTCATTGCTAGCTAAACACAGACAAACTGGTTATTTAAAATTATGTATTGCACTGAATTCTACTTGCTTTATGTCTCTGATTATTTTACAGAAAGGATACAAAACGGAGCAGTCACACACACACGGTCTCTCCATGGGCTGCTTCAATGCAGCTTCAATCCCATGTTAGTTAAGGGCTGTAACAACAGCTTCAGGTCTGTGGCTGAAAGGCAATGTAGCAACGTGGTGAGAAATAGAAGCTGCGCTATTCTGGACTTTCCATCTCCTGCAGCACACGTGGTGTGGAGGTAAGGAGCAGCTTCCTCAGCACTGGAGCTGTGCAGGATGTTTGTCTGCAACGCTGGAGCCACAGGGGCTGTGCTTGGTGTTCGTAGTGTCACAGGTGCAGTTCTAGGTGTTTGTGACTGGTGCTTTCCCTGATGTTTTGGTAAAGGTGGTGGTAGGAGATGCCCGAAGACTGCCTCTGCTGTTTAGCTAAAGATGCAGAATAGGAACATTATCTCCAAGTTAGCAGAATTCAGTCAGTCGTTCTAGGGAGGTGAGGCGATGTTGTTGAACTCTAGAAGGTACAATATTTGGATCATCTGCAATACCATCTTTACTTGGGCACAGTAGCCAGTGCTGCTGTCATCACTGCCAAGGTTACACAGCCTCTGTTGGGTAGCTGCAAAGCTTTTTTAGAAGTAACCAGCAGGGCCAGTTGCAGTTTTGTTATTTCAATCATAGAATCCCAAGTTGGGAAGGGACCTCAGGGATCATCTGGTCCAACCAGCACAGTCTGGACAAGATGGCCCAGCACCCTGTCCAGCCTAATCTTAGAAGTGTCTAGTGCTGGGGACTTCACCACTTCCCCAGGGAGATTATTCCAAGGGCTGTTTGTTCTCATTGGGAAAAATTTGCTTTGGCTTTCATTGTCGTGGCTTGTGGATACCTTGGTCCTGGGTCAGGTTTCTGTTCTGTGATGCTGGGCTCATCACTGCTGCAAATAATTCTTGGTATTTCTAAGGAATGGCAGGAATCTCCTGTGCAGTCGGTGCTGCTGCTACGTGTCTATTGAAAGTGTGTGATTTTGATTTTTAAGAAAGCTTTAATACCTTTTCAGATGATGGCTGAGGAAAATGGGGGGGGCAGGTTAAGGGCCTTTGCTACTGGTTTGCTGTGGGGTCATAAAGGAAGCAGAGTGTGCAGAGCATAGGCATCTACAAGGAGAAATCCCCAAACAAATGGGCAATCCAGCAATAGCCCTTCTGTGAGGTAACCTCACTGAAAAGCATTTTGGAGAGATCAAGGGCAGCGGACAGTTTTTAATCTGGAATAGCAGAGCTCTGCCTCAGAGGGACAATGCCTGGGATGGCTCCATCCTGCTCAGAAAACAGTTTTGGAGTGATTCATCTTTTTCCCCTCCTCAAAGTTTTTGCTTTGTCCATCACCCTCAATCTTGTTACCCAGCGTGAATTCCTGGTTAGGAAGGCAGTTACCACTAAGGGGGCAGAAGGGTAGGAAAAAGATGCTCCAGAGGTGAAAGTTCATCTGCCTTTCTGCAGTGAGAAGCCTGGGAAAAGTGCCTCTAGTGAGTGAAAGTGGGACCTGGTGTGTCCAGGAAAGATGCCTGGTGTGGACAGCCAGGCTGCGTGCAGCGTGGGCAGTAACGGGACATTGACTGTTGTGTGCGGAGCTGTTGTTGAAATGCCTCACGTAAAAGAAAGACAAATATTTTCTCGGGGTTGGTGCTGCAAAGAACAGGTTTATGGAGTTACTGCTGCTTGTTTTCCAGCTGAGAGGACAGAGGTTTGGGGGCTTTTTGCTTGTGTGTAGTACAGTCGGTCCCCTCTTGCTAAGTACTTACCTTTGTGCTGCTGGAAACACGTCCGGCCATTTGCACTGGTGCTTTTTTCATGGCAGGTTCCTCTCTGCAGCTTTTACTTAGCTACATGTCAGTGCAGAGTGGATATTGCAATAAATCAAGTTACTTGCATGCAAATAGAGTTATTCTGCTTAAATCAAAAAGATCCTTTTGCCGAGTATGTTTACACTGTTCTTTTTATCAAAAGGCATTAACTTTGCCTTTCATACCAAGAATGCCTAACTCTTAAATGCAAGATAATCTGCAAAGGATGGTTAGCATGAATTATATTCTTCAAAGTGAAGTGCTATGTAAAAGGAAAAGTTAATCCTTGAAGGTAATTTTTATTCTGAGTGTTAAGAAGGGTTTTCCTGAAATTATTTTATTCATTTTTTATAGGTTACCAGCTAGTATGTATGTTTTAATGAAAATGTGGTGTCTGTAATAAACTGTATTTGTAATCAGCTAGCATCCACTGTCTCTAAATCCATTTTAATCCAGGATTTAACTGATCAGAGGCCTTTTATGTTTGGTTTCAGCCATCTTGTTATTTATCTGACAGTCTGACTCAATTTTCATCTTTACCACGATTGCACAAGGACAGGAAATGGCGAAGTCTTGAAACTGTGGCAACTTACTCAAGTTCAGGTATTTCATAATCCCTTAGCCTAGAAAAGTACACTTCTACTGCTTCGGAGAGAGCACTGTCAGCCTTCCAAACACATTATTTGCTCTCAGGCCCTGGGAAGCTGCACATCAGTAGGAACTTTGAAAACTCCCTTCTACAACACTAGCTCCTTACAAAGAAGTTTTGGTTTTGTTTACGTAGAAATTTTAGGACTGTCCCCCAGGTTACATAATGAACTGGCAACAAGTAATAAGGATTATCAGCAGCAGCATGCAAGAATTTTTAAGCATGAAGTTCTTTATAACACTGAGTATTCACCACTTGGCATTGCAGCTTTCTTGCCTCAGATTTGTGGGGATTTTGTTTTCTTCTGTTGTATGAGACAGAATCCATTTCCTACTCTAATTTTTAAATGTAACCTAATGATTTCCCTGCTCTGCCAGCACCTGGGATGCTGCCAATGCCCTTGGTCCCTACCTGCTCTTTTCCTGTGCAGCTCTTAGTCTTTAAATGGGATAGCAGGTTGCTCTGGGGGTCTGGCAGTGACTCTGGTTAGGAGACAGCTGTTCTGTAAATGGACTAATATGTCTGAAGTGTAAGTAATTTATCAAGACACCTCTGAGACAGGAGGCAAATATTATCTTCACCTTACAGATGATGGTTTCACAATTAAACCTAACATTCAGGTTACACATTATTTTGCATTAAATTCAGATCAATCACTGCTTTGAATTAGAAATCATCCAGAAGAGCACTGCACCTAAAAACTTGAAAAATCATTTGATTTATTTGTTATATTTACACATTTGTCTTTAAGCTAAAATTTGAACGTTTTGGAATGTTTGTGTAATCACTTCTGCTTTTAGCCCTTCACCCCTTTTTGCTATTTAACAAGTATTTTATTAAAAGTAATTTTTTTCCCTTAGCCCAGTAAGTATATCAGTGTGAAAAGTTCAGCTATACAAAGTGCCTAGAAAAGCATTCAGCTCAGTAATTGGTCACTTCATATTTCTTTCAAATTTTTTCTTAATCAAGTCCTGTAATAAATAAAGACTAATACCAACATGACAACGCTGTTTTTTCAAATTGTTCATTTGCCAGTTTTAACAAGATAAAGAGAAGAAATGAATACTTAATGTAGACATTGTTTCACCAAAAAAAAAAAAAGAGAAACCAAACCCCTAAAACAAACAGACAAAAAGAGAGGACACAAAGGAACACATGTGGAATGATGAAAAGGAACAGTGATATTGCACAACTTCAGGTGTCTCTTCCCAGATTTTGATCCATGTAACTAGGTATGTATGAATTCAGCAAAAAACTGTGTCCAGATCACTGTGTAGCAACTGGAATCTAGAACTGCAGACTGCTCTCAGTTCCCTCTGACCACTACTTGAAGCTCTTCTCTGAGAGAGCAGGTTGCTGTCAGCTGCAGGAATAATAAATAAATCAACATGTTGATTCTACATTTTGCTGACCAACCCTTCCAAAATTATCCGTAACATGCACACTTCTTCTCTCCTGTCACTACACTAAGTCTTCAAAGTACTTGGGTCTTTAAACACAACTTGTTTTGTCAAGTACTCAAACTATAAGTGAAAAACAATCAAGAACATTCCCTGATGAGTTGTGATTAACTTGAGGTTGCATCTCATTTTGCAAGACCAGGACTTCTCCCTGTATGAGCGCTGTGTTGAATGTATAAAAGTCAGGATAGGGCTCATTGAGGCGGGGAGGGATAAAAAAGGAAAACATGCTGAAGGGGCTAAAAGGTCTTGACAGCTACACTCGTTGCTAGACCATCTCTTAAGCACATACTGTTTGCTACAGAAATTAGCTACTTGTGTCATTCTGGCTACAGCAGCACTGTGTTTCCCCTCAACTGCTTGTAGGACAGTCTGGGTTTGTTTAAACTTTGCATTTACGTGCAGAACAAAATATATTTTTCTCCTCTCTGATTTCCTATCTGTTGGGTGGACTGGTGTGGCAGCCAGCAGGGCTTAACAGATACATTTAATACAGGAGACTGAGATACAGTATGTTTATTCTTAACTTCGGATAACCTAAGAACTACAAGAACGAGAGATGCAGTATCCGTTTGCTAGGATCCAAGACAACCATTTTTAGGGAGAAGAAAGGAGAAAGTGATCAATGCTAATACTACATTAGTTCCAAATATTAATTTTTTTTTCAGTTGTGGCAGCTTAACTATTTCTTGTCCCTCTTGCCCACTTTGAACCTGATGAAGTTAAAGGTGACACTGAAGTTTAAGGATTGTTGTTTCATCAAAACCGAACCAAGTTCTAAAAACCATGAAACCATAATTTCACCGTAGGACTCGTTTCATATCTTCATATTCCACATCACTTGTAGAAAAGGGATAATGCATCTCAGTTTGCTTACAAGCTAGGAGATCACTTTGAAGTCTGCATATTCCTAACTGCAAACAAAATATAGCACTTTTAACAGGTTATAAATAAACTGGTTTTCAAGCATAGAGCCAGCCCAACAATAACAATACACTATTAAAAAGACCTAAGGCAATGAATTCCATCTCCAATGGAAAAAAAAAAAAAGAGAAAAAAAAAAAAAAGAGAAAAAGAACTGTGCAAACAAGCTTAAAACTATTTCTTTGTGCCAGTGTTATAAAATGTAGATTTCAATAAAGCCTTGACCCAAATGCCAGGACTTGTGAAAAGAATCAGAACAAAACTGGTTACTTTATTTAGGAAAAAAATACTCTTATCTTGCTGCTAATAAAATTGGATACACACAGTTTAAACATTTACAGTTGCTGTAACACTTTACACAATTCCTATATATGGGTGTAAGAACAAACATTAAAAGACAATGGTGGGTCAAGGCTTTACATTAAAAATAACAACCTACTTTTCTATAGTCTCTAAAATACTATGTTTTTTCCAATATTTGCAGCCATTCAGGAATATTTTTCATTTATTTATTAGGAAATGTATACTTTGTGCATGATCTTAATTCCTAATTCCTGGCTCTTTGGGCTGAATGACAAAAGGATCAAACCCATTGAAGTGGATGGTCTCCTTGAAGGTTCAGTGGAGAAACCCTGGCTCAGTTAGTCTCGTATGATGAAAGCAGTGCTGCATCCACTGGCTCCATGCAGGATGGACAGGTAAAGGATCTCATCAACCAGTCATCTATACAGTCCAGGTGGTAAATGTGCATGCATGGCAGAAATCGGATAGGGTCCCCATAAACAAAGTCCATCATACAAATGACACATCTGGGGGGAAAAAGAAAATTCATAAAAATAAATCAAAAATATTTAAGCTGCTGTTGTCACACTAGAAATGACAAGTCGTGTAATATCTACTCTTGCATGTGTCTTTAACTTGTCTCCTGCCTAGGATTTAAACTTCTACTACTTACACATACTGGGAGGAGCAATTTGCTCTTGTCAGCACCGGCTCCACCAAGCACTAGATTTATATTTTTTTGTATTTCTTTGTAGTGTACATGTCCACGGGTTACAGCATTAGCAAGGGCAGGAAGCCTTCTGCTGGCATGGCGGGGGCAGATCAGCAGAGGGTGTAAAACCAGAATGGTAAAAGGGAGCCATAAAGGTGAGGAAATAACATGAAATGACTTCCTTCTGGAGAGAGGATAAAGAAGAAGAAACCTAAAAAAGGGGATGAATTACACGGGGTCAGGAAAGTTTCACCTGTAACAGGAAAATAAGTGAGGATAAGGCAAAGAGCTTTCTGCACGGCCACTGTTCTCAGAAAGCTCCAGTAAACTACAGTCCCTGAAAATAAGGCAAAACCTGGAGGACAAGATCCAGTTTCCCAAGGCAGTATCATAATCCAGGGCAACAGCCAGAGGAGGGGGGGAAGCTCTCCGTGACTTACTCTCTGATCTTCTTCTCGGAGCCGTCTCTTCCAGGGTCATAGACTCCTTTAGGTAGATGCT
Organism: Chloroceryle amazona; assembly: GCA_027560015.1. Lineage (NCBI taxonomy): Eukaryota > Metazoa > Chordata > Aves > Coraciiformes > Cerylidae > Chloroceryle > Chloroceryle amazona. Next base: position 1,266 of record JANHFX010021945.1, on the reverse strand, counting down.
GAATAAGGCCTATCCGCTGCGCTATTCTGATCTGTTCCTCTTCTGTCAGCTGCGTTGCCAGCCGGGTCTGGCTGGGAGTCGGGTGATAAACAGGAACAGGGACCTGCTCCTAAAATGAAAATAGATCTGTTAAAAAACAAACCACAGAGGCTTTCCTAGCATTTTATTGCACAGTACAGGCGATGTATTTAACTTTTCCTCTCTTAGTCCTACAAATGCTTGTAGGATCTGCCACTCCTACTTGGCAATTTTGGGGGCTATAATTATATTAAAAATGGGATAAAGAATTGAGGCCAGTATCTTGAGCAAGGCTGTGGCTGTTCTCTGCAAAAGCTTTTGATCTCCAGGAATCTTTCATACATGAAATAAATGCACAACAAAGTCCACACGACAGCAGGCAAATAAACTGTACAGGTGCCTGGGGAACTGCTAAGGTACTGAATTGAACAGCTAAGAAAGAGCCCATAGTGTGGGCAACAAAAAGTAGGGGTTCTTTTGCATTTAGGAAGAACTGTTTGAAAGCTGAGGACGGTGCCTTTTCTTTTAGAGCTTTAGAGAGGAGGGTTTCATTGGTTCCATAAGAACTAGAATTTATGTGAACTGTCCAGGCCCTATGAGTTCCAGTTCAGAAGAGGAGTTTTAATTCCTGTGTGTTTAAAAAAAAAAAACAACAAAACATCACTCAGGCAAGAAAAAGAGTAGCTTAAGTAATCCAACCTCTACCCTTGTTCTTTTACATTAATACTGTATTATCACCTCTCACAAGCTGGACTTCAACTGTTGTATGTTTGAAGTATTTCCCAAACAGAAACCAGGCAACACATAGGTATCGTGTGCTCCTTCCTCTGCCATGGTCTCAGAAGCTTCTTTTGGGTATTACCAAACTTCAGCTCAGGTATTCTCACTAACGTTTAGATGAATATGGTACTTGTTTTAATTGCTTTTAAAGCACTTTGTACATAAATACCAATTTTGAACAGAAAATACTATTAGGACAGTATGGGCCAGCAGCCATCTATCTACTGTTAACAAGAAGAACATTTCTTGCAGTGGGCCTATTTTAATGCTGGTACTTAAACAGCGGGGGGGGGAAGAAATGCAGCTTATAGATGGGTTCTGGAAAAAAAAAAACCACACAAAACACACAGCCTGTGCCTCAGACACCATAGCATTGACTGAGCTGTTTGGAAAAGGCCAAAGGTGGTGTCCAGAGGACACTGCTGCCGAACAAGCAGAGCGCAGGAGCGTCCAGCTGCGCGGCAGGGA